>VZTF01006645.1:0-104619 GCA_013397755.1 Cnemophilus loriae
TATTTTAATTATTTTTTCTTTTTCTTTAGCCATCAGGGCTGAATTTGGACACGTGCTCAAGAGAGCCGGGAATTTAAATCTTGAATATTTGAAATTTAAGCAATTTCAACCACTGTGTGGGCACCAGTCAGTCCCAGTGTAAACAATACAAGCAGAAAATTAATTACAACATCTCTATAATTTCATCATTTGCATCTCAAAACATGAAGCCACTTCACTCTATCATTTTGATCTGGCTCAGTCATTCCTGCTGGTTAAAACAACAAAATCAGGTATTTAGAACACATCAACCTAAAGAAAATGAACGGTTCCATTCCTCTTTCTTTGCTACATCTTACTTGACATTTTACATAAATCCAGATTTACTGAGTGTGTGCCTATACCCGACCTGGAAATGAAGTGGGAATGCAAATTCCCTCCAAATTCAGCCTTCCAATCCCTAAATAATTTATGTTCACCACAGATCTGACGTGTGGACACGACAAGGTGCAGTTAATGAGCGAGCACTTGCCAAAATCTCTCGAAATGAGGCCCAAAATTACACATTTAAAACAAATTTCAATGTCTCGAAGTCACACCTGCGCTAAAGAAATTGGGAATGTGCTGATCCAGGCACCTCCAGGAGTCATTAATGGACAAATCTGCACTTGGGGAGCTGAGATTTCAAATTTCATCAAATAAATTCAATTATACCACAAATTGTAGAGTTTTTCTCTTAAAACCTGTGCTCGCTTTTGATGCAAATACTTCCAATAATTCCTCCCCTCACTGGATTTTGGAAGAATACAAATCCAGAAGAAATTGAAAACCTGGGGAGCTTTTCTAAGGACAAACACGAGAAGAAAAGGAATTATCCCTACCCATGACAGAAATGTGTAACTGAGGAACAAACTGCCAAGGGCTGCCAGGACAGGAAAAGCAAAGTTCCATGGAAATGAAGTTATCAAGAATTAATATCATGTTTGGGAAACACAGGACTTGTTAAAGTAACAAAAAATCTTCATCATTGGCATTTTGTGATGGTTAGACATTAAAAACCACTTTTTTTTTTGGGAAGAAGTATCAAATTGCTACAAAACAGGGCGTGGAAAGCAGCTCCAACAGAAATAACAATTAATAATATCAGTATCAACAACGGTGAACACCAGATCACACACGCAGGTGGGATAAACCCTCTCGGTTTTACCTGCAGAACCAGAAAAACCCAGTTTAAGCAGCCCAGTTTAAGCAGCCCAATTTAAGCAGCCCAGTTTAACCAGCCCAGTTTAAGCAGCCCAGTTTAACCCCTGGAAAGCCACACAGAGAGCAGAATTTTCCCTGTTAAAATTCACCATGAAAACCTCCCACAAAACCTCTGAGTGCTCTGGTTCTGTGCAGGTGATGAATGTGGATAATAATCAAATTAATTGCTTAATGAAATACAACTCCTCTGGTTTGGGATTAGACTCAGGCTTGCTCCTTTTCTTCCCAGAAATTTCTGCTGCACTTCCTTGGGCTCCTCCCATTTCCAGGAGTCAAAAATCAGTGAAAGAAGTGCAATATTCCTCCTTCTCCTGTCTGGATCCTCCAAACAGATCCAATATTCCATTAAATACCTGAATGCCCAAAGTCTTCTAAATGGAAACAAAAATCAAATGATGCATAATCTAAAGAGCAGAGAATGTACAAATCCCAACAGCAAATTCACGTCACAACACAGGAGGGTCACATTTGGTTACACAAAGACTTTAAAAGATGTTTTCAGGAAGCTCCAGAGAAAAAGGGAATTTTCCCAAGTGCTGAAGGTCACTCCCACCACGAACTGGTGCAGAATTCCTGAAAAACATGGGGTTTTCAAGGTTGTTTCTTTGTGGTTTTCAAGGTTGTTTCTTTGTGGTTTTCCAGGTGATTTCTTCTGGTTTGGTGGGGGTTTTTCCCACCTTTCACCCTCAACTCCTGCCCTCTGGAATGGCCGTTCACTCTCGATGAAGGAATTAGACACGCTTCTTTCATATTTAAATTTCAAATGATTAATTAAAGGTGGTCTGATGCCAGAGGTGATCCACGACGTGGGAATTCCTCACGGGGAACTTGCACCGGTCTCCACCTTGCTGTGAGCATTCCGAGGATCTGCTTCCCTGGTTTTTGTGCTTCAGTATCCCATAAAATGGGTGCCACCGGATTTAACATCACACAATTCCCACACAATGCACAGGAACCCCCCCACAACAAAGGAGGCTTGCACAAAACCAACGGCACATTCTGGCGCCCACAAATTAGGGAGGAAACACGAAATTGCTCAGGAATGCAGGTAAGAAAATTCCAGTCTTTACAGAAGTTCTAAAAAATAAACTCCTCAATTCTACCAAAGTCACAGAGATTCGGATGCACAGGTTCTGAAGTTCATCCATAAATGCACACTGGGAATGGGAATGTTGTTCCTGAGCTCCTGACTCACACAGACAGGGATACTGGACATGGAATTCTTCCACTTTTGTTTCATCCCTAAGAGTGTGAGATCTTCTCCCGTGCCTCCACTTCCTAACCTGACTCATAACTTGGGGATCTGAGCTTCCTACGGGATGGGCTCCAAAACGCTGTCCTGCTTTGGGCTGCGATGGACCAAACCACGGAAAGCTCTGGAATGTTCAGCACTCCCACCTGCCAGGAGAGACTGAAGTTCTCCTGCTCCAGAGGTGAAACCACTGCGGCCCAGCAGCATCCAGGATTTACAGCTCCGGTGGGGAGGCCCTGGCACAGGGTGCCCAGAGGAGCTGGGGCTGCCCCTGGATCCCTGGCAGTGCCCAAGGCCAGGCTAGACGGGGCTTGGAGCAGCCTGGGACAGTGGGAGGTGTCCCTGCCCAGGGCAGGGGTGGAATGGGATGAGCTTCCTGTCCCCTCTCTCCTCTGGGTACCTGCTCTTGGCTGAATTTTGGGGAAAGGAACACTTTGGTCCAACCCACTCTCCTCATTTTTAAGTGGTTTCATTTCTTTGTGTCCCTGACAAGTCCCTATTTCCTTCAATCTCTCCTTTCTGCTCATGCATTTTTTAAATTTGCATTTTGTAAATTTGCATTTTGTAAAATGGCACTTGAAAATGTTTATAGGTGGGAGACGTGAGGCATTTTACAGGAACTACAAAGAGATAATGTTACACAAGTAGTAGAGACCAGATATGGGAATATTTTTCATAATAAAATAACCAATAACTCCTTGATAACTGCATTTCCTGTATATTCCCCAACAAGCACGTGATTTGTTGCCACAAAAAAAAGATTTCAGTATGAGAGCAAATTGGAACAGATTCCTTATTACTGAATGATGATCAAAACCTCCTTTAGAGCTGGAAATGTGTGTGCATCTCCTGTGAGGAGTGTGTGTCAATCAGCAAGATTTCACTCATTACAGATTCCTCAGTCTGATTAGGCCACTTCTTCTTTTTGCAGTTTCAACACTTTCAGGTATTTCCGTATCAGATGCTTTGGACACAGTCAGGAATTTGTCTGAACACACCATAACTGAGAACAATTTCTGTTAACACCAAAAAACCATTTAGCAAAACCCAGATCTAACCTGCCTCATGGCCCTGGCAGAGGTTTCTCAGGAAATTAAGGGGAAATTCAGCTCTACAAGCTACAGCTATGAAAAAAAGCCCATTTGTGCTGCTAAAAGAACAGACAAAGCCTAAAATAAAGAAGACAAAATTTTGATTTGGGGAGGGGAGAGAGAGAGAGAGATGTGCATAGAGATATAAATATACCTTCCCCTCCTCAGCGTTCTGTTGACATGAATTGTGAACCTCTTCTTCTCTGCCAAGCTTCCCAGGCCAGGAAGTCAGTCCTTTGATCTGGCCCCAGACCAAGTCGCCCACGTTAAACGTCCTCGGCCTGTAGTGGATGAGCTCGTGGGACGAGGGCGACTCGGGGTTCCGCAGGTCCTCCTCGCTGCTGATGCTCTTAGCATCCGAGGGGCTGGGCACGCATCCGTTAATGCTTTTGGCATTAAAATCTCCATTGTAATGGATGTAGTCTTTCACCAAGGAACTCTCCAAGCTATTGGAGGAACTGGGGGATTGCTCTTCCAGGATCAGGTCTTGTTTGGAAGCGTTGAGCAGCTCCCCGAAGGCCCTGTTGGGCTGCGGGCGGTTCCCGTTGATGTGTGCACATCGTTCCACAGTGTTCTCCAGTCTTTCCTTGAAACTCATCATAGTTCTTTTGTAATTGTTATACCTGAAATTCTCCTCCAGCATTTTCTCGCTCTGACAGTTCCGCTGTGCCAGCAGGGCCTGGTGCTGCTCCCCCTGCAGCAGCGGCAGCGTGGAGATGTTGTTGGGCCTCTCGTGGCACGGGCTGCTGTGGATATGGGCGGAGTGCTCCAGGAACTCCTCGCATTTCCACCTGTTGATCTCCCCCCCGGGGCTCTGCTCCCCTTCCCACTGCTTTTTGGGCGTGTTACACGTGGCTGGTTTGTAATACTCGTAGCCGTCCCCTTCACCGGAATTCTTGCCGTGCTCCGAGTTCTTCGGGACCCGCGCGCCGCGGGCGTTGCGGCCGCGCCCCTCGTGCTCGGCGCCGCGCCCGTGGATGACGGCGCTGACGGCGCTGGAGAGGTTCAGGGGGTCCCCGATGGAGGCTGTGAAGGCACTCATGGCACTCAGGGCGGGGATGGGGCTCGGCTGCGTGGAGCTGGAGCCGGCCGTGGTGATCACCACCGGCACGCCCTTGCTGGCAGCGTCCACCACCGCCTTGTAGATGGCGTCCACCGAGGCGTCGCCCGCGGCGGCGTTGGGGTTGTCCTTGGCCTGCTGGCCCAGGGATGGGTCAGCTCTCTGCTGCAGGTCACAGGGGGGCTCCTGGAAGGGAGGAAGGAGAGTGTTGGAGCTCTCAGGAACCGGCGCCATTCCCATCTGGGTGATCATTCTTTTGTTGAGGACGGCGGCGTCTTCCTGCATCCTCACCTGGGGAGAGGAGAGGAGAAGATGGGAATTGCTGCTCGAACTCAAGCTGGATTTCAGCAGACAAACTCTGTGACTATTCATTACAGCACATTCCTTTTTGTTATACACCAGTTACAAATTTTCACGCTGAACAAGGTAGAGAGAAAATGAAAAGCCTGATTCAGAGGAAAATACAACCACTGTCCCAGACCTTGGCTCGTGGATCCACGCGGACACCTTGCATGACACGACACAGCCTCCCACGCACTGCTGGGACAACACTGTCACCTCTTCCAGAGCCTGCCAGGAACTTCCTCTCCTGACTGAAGCACAGCAGGTTCCTGTTTTCCCTCGAGTCCTACACAACTTCACCAAGGTCAATGCTGCTGATACAGAGCCACAGGATGGTTTGGGTGGGAAGGGAGCTCAAAGCCCATCCTGTCCCCCCCCTGCCCTGAGCAGGGCCGCCTTCCACTGGCCCAGGGTGCTCCAAGCCCCGTCCAGCCTGGCCTTGGACACTGCCAGGGATCCAGGGGCAGCCACAGTTTCTCTGGGCACCCTGTGCCAGGGCCTCCCCACCCTCACAGAGAACAATTCCTTCCCAGTATCTCACCTAAGTTTCCCCTCTTTCGGTTTGAAGCCATCCCTCCGCCATCCCTCCTTGTCCTGTCACTCCAGTCCCTCTCCAGCCTCCCCGCAGCCCCTTCAGACACTGGAAGATGCTGCGAGGCCTCCCAGGAGCCTTCTCTTCTCCAGCTGAGCTGATCTAATCCAACCTCCTGCTGGAGCACAGGACCACATCCAGGTGGGGTCTGTGCATCTCCAGAGGAGGAGAGACCTCAGCTCCACAACCTCTGAGTTCTGCTCTCAACTGTTCTCTTTCCTTCCTTCCCAGACCCCAGCACTGCCTCTGCCCTCGTGTGCTCCTCAGTGATTCCTGAATGCCATCACTGTGCTTTTGGAATTGGTCACCACTCCTATTTTCCCCTTTGCTGCGTTCCTCTCCCATGGGGTCTCACGGACTCCAGTCCCCAAAACCCCACATCTGCATCCCTGTGCTCTAAGCCAGGCCCTGCCACAGCAAACTGGCACCTCCAGATTCAACCAGCTGAGCTTTCCCTGTTCCCTGTTCCCTGTTCACATCCACAGGGATGTGACAGGCAGGGAACACGACGTCAACAAGAGCACTCCAACAAAAACTGTAAAAGCCAAGGGACAAATATTCCAAAAGCCCTTTAACTGCTTACTGTGACCATTTATATAACTGGCAATGTGGCACAAAAAAATACTGGGCTAAAGCCACCAAAATTCCTACAAGAGAGGGGACAGGCAGAGAACTGAGACTTTCCAAGGACACTTCTCCACAGCTCCTTTTTTCCTCCCGGAAGGGTGAAAGCAGCGCCTGGCCCCATCTCGTTCCCCTTCTCACACCTGCACTTCTGCAGCAAAACTGAGGAACAACAAATCCCTGTTTGCACTCTGGGTTTGTTACCTATTTTTGCTGAGTTAATTTGATACCCAACCCGCATTAGGAATAATTGTCTGTTACGTGGAGAGCAGGGAAGTCTCATGCTTGCCCAGTTTGTCATTGTCTGTTCACTGCAATCCCTGTTTTTCCAGGCTGTACAATCCCCATCACAGCTCCTCCATCCCATTTCAGTGGGAATACAACAGGACTGGTGCACGCAGTCACTTATAACAACTTATTAAGTTTCTAATTACTGCAAAGTGCTATCAGCATTTATTTCTCACTACTGAATTATCAGAATGGGCTAAATGAGAATTTAGTATCATTTCTGTGGGTGGAAAAGAGTTTTGCTGAAATTCTACAGTGATTGTCAGCACATACAGAGAAACCTTTTTTCAATACATGCAGCAGAACTCTTTCCAAAGGAACTAAACCCAATTCCTAAGCAGAAAACGATAAAATTTCAATAACAAATGTTCCTGGTTTGCAAAATCTATCAGCTACTGAAAGAATATATTGCATACAGTATATCCATGTAATTATATAAATGAAATTGTCTTAATCAGCAAAGAAACCCAGACTCTGGAGGATGGGATTCTACCTCCTGAGAGCTGCACACTTGTGTGAATATTGATTTAATTTTGTTTTCTACCTGGAAATTCTGGAACAGACACGCCATGGGGTTTGGGTTGTTGGCTGGGCCAGGAATTTGGGGCTGGCCTTGAAAGCCCTGCACGTTCTGGTAGCCCTGGAGAAGGTGCTGCTGCTGCTGCTGCTGCTGCTGCTGCTGCTGCTGCTGCTGATTTGAAGGGAACATCTGATTGTTGTTGAGGAGCGACTGGAGGTGGCTGAGCTGATGGTTGTTCAGAGTGGTGTTCAGAGATGACATCTCCCCTGCAAGGCAAGCACAGGCAAACACAGCTCAGCAGCAATTCCCTGCCCTCCAATTCCACTGAGAGCCAAGGAAACCCCTGGAAAAGAACCCTGCTCCCCTCCAGCCTCCAGGAACGGGGCTCTCCTGCTCTGTATTCCTCCACTCTTGGGTTTTCCGTGCCACCTCTCCTGACAGGACTCCTGGAACAGCCAGGAATGGCAGGAGGAGCCTCGCTGGAATTCCAGGCCTTGGAATCTCACTGAAACACTGCTGGGGTGGTGAGGGGGATGAGGGGGGAGAGACAGAGAGAGACAGTAATTTAAACCCCCGACAAAACGAGGTTTTCACCAAGTGTGAAGGAGAAAAGGCTTTTTGGCTCAGCCATGTCACACGACACTCTAAACAACTCTTTTACATTCTAGAGGAAAAGTTGAATTAACATTTTCTATTACCTGAAAATTTCACCTTACAGGAACGTTTTAGCTCTAAAAAAACATAAAAACACCGTCGAACCTGACTTTATGAAATAATAAAGCTTAAAATACATCCATTTCCTGGTTTGTTTCTTTTTTAAAATAAAACTCTTGTGTTTTCCTGAAAATTCTCATTTGAGGAGTCACTGGTTAGTTGTATTTTGTATGGCAAATGCCAAGTAGGTTGAGTTCACTGCAGCCATTTAGGTCAGGGTGAGGTGTTATTTAATTATTATTTAATTCCCACCAGGAGTAGATTACAAACAGAGGAGTACCTACACTATTAAATGTTTTTTGGTAAAAATAACCGAAAAATTGTCACCCAGGAGGGAAGAAGTTTGTATTTAAGGGATTTTCCTTCACTTGTTTTGGGATGTTGGCCATTTGTCACCTCCTGCACAGCTACTCCCACTAACCCTGTGCTGCCACAGGCACCCACAGCTGACCCGGGGACGCTCCTGGGCTGCCACTCCTTGAACAATGAAATAAATCCAATTGCTCACACAAATTTCAGGTGGATTTAGTAGGTCTAGGTGGCAGAATTAATAATTTCCAAGATCAGGACTAAACGTTAAGGAATGCAAGCAGAACGTGCTTTGAATTTCCTACAAGAACAGTTACGTTTTCTCGCCGAACAAGCTGCAACAACACAAAGGAAAAAAAAAAAAAGGACGATAAAGCGGAATTTTTACAAATCAAAAACCAGAACCTGAAATTCTTCCTCCCCAATGCCGTCCAGGCTTTATTTTCCCCAAGAACCCGCACTTACCAAGCAGGCCTGTCCCCAGCAGAGGGTTCAGGAGCTGTGGCACCACGGAGTTGCCGCTGAGCTTGGCCGGCCCCGGCGCGCTGCCGGCCCCGGCGGAGATGTTCAGCAGCGTTTCTGCCATGGACACCACGGCCGTGCCCCCGCCCAGCGCCGACACCGACAGCGCTGCCACCGCCGACGACGTCGTGGTGGTGGTGGTGGTGGCCTGCGAGGAGGTGGCGATGGCCACCTCGGGGTGGCCGCCGGGGTTCAGGACACCCCCCACGAGCTGCGGGTTCAGGGCCATGAGCAGCGGGTTGGAAGCGGGGTCGGCGCCCGGGAAGCTGGGGATGGGGTTGGGCAGGAGGCTCTCCACCCTGCCGCCGTCGGGCAGCGGCTCGGGGGGCGCCGGCAGCTGCGTCACCGAGGGCACGGGGGGGTTCTGCTGCTGCAGCAGGTCCGAGATGGTCACGTTGAAGGACGGCACGGGCAGCATGGCAGCTGCCTGGGCCTGGTTCTGGAGCAGGGCTGCCAGCAGCTGGAAGTGCACGGGCTGCAGAACCTGCCCGTCCACGTCACCGGAGAGGAACGCTAAAGCAGCATTGACGTTCGGGTTCAGAAATCCTAAAGGGTTGAGGTTGACCTCAGACTTGCCTTCTCCTGCCGAAGGCTGGAGGATGTTTAGGAGATTCTGGTTGAGGAGATGTTGCTGATTCACCGGCAGAGAGAGAGGCAGGGAGCTGAGGAGGTTCTGGTTCAGAGGATGTGGCAGATTGTTGTTCGAAGAGCTGTTCTGCGGGAAGTGGAGCGAGTGTTCGTGGCCAGCGAAGGGGAACTCGGCCCCCACGGGCAGCTGGCCCTGCTGCAGAGGGGTCCCAGCTGCAGTGGTGACAATGACGCCGTCCTGGAGCACAGACGTGGTCTTGGTGATGGCAGCTTGGCTGGCGCCAGCGATGGCTATCGATGACGACGGGCCCGAACCCCCTGGAACGGGAAAAGCAGGAATATCATGGGGTGCTGCCTGCTGGGAGACGCCTCCAGGGACACGCAGCGCCAGGCTCAGCCCGACCAGCCACGGGACACCCACGCACAGCGAAAAAGGGGCTGGGGAATCCAGGCTGGAGCGCTTGAAAAATAGGAATGGATCTGCCCTCAGCTGCTCCGGATGCTCTGTGCCACGTCCCATCAAAGATTATGGAACTGAGCACTTGTACTTCCCTTGAAGTCCTTGGAGGGGGAGCTGTGTTCTTGTAACAGCGTTTAATTCCCATATAATCACAGATTTTCATCAGCACAAACCCAAAACCAACCATAACCTAACAGAGTTACTCAAGGACCAGGCTGGAATTAAGCACCAGGAAGAAGGATCACAGGAATTGATGCTGGGTAAAGACTGAGTTCATGATCCACTTCCAGTTTTAATTCATTCACAGGGTTTTGGAGTTTAAATTATTATTTAAGGCATTATTTTGGATTCCTGAATGAAAAATACATGGTATGATGAGACTGTTCCGGGTCAGCAGGAATTCACAATATATAAAGGAGAAATGTAAATTGGGGTGGTCTAAAATTCATCACTTGGGATACAAAGGAAGAGCAACTGGGTAAATTTGCCATGAGATGGCTACAAAGAAAGAGCAATAATGTTTATCTGGGTATCTTTATACCCCTTTACCAAAGCTGAAATATAAATTATTGTTATTTTTTACTTAAGGCAGTTTTGAATTGACAGTGGTCACTCCTACAGCTCATAGGATGAGACTGAAAGGCATCAAGGATCACAAAATATCAATTACTATTTTTCTGAATAAATACTCTTCAAAAAGGGATTTGCAACCACACTCAACTGATAAGAACTGTGCCGAACCTTTACATCATTTTTAACTAAAAATACCATTTTTAAAGTGCTGTAACGCTGTGACAACTCCAAAAGGTACAAAACGAGCACAGAACACTTTGCACGGCCCTGAACTCAAGAGAACAAAGCTCACCCCTTCTCTCCCAGTGCCATGATCACGTTTCAGAGCAGAAATTAAATAATAAAGTAACAAAAGGGGAGGTGAGAGCAAAGTGCAACTGTGGAGCAGAGGAAATCCTACTCTGGGTCAAAAATCTTGCTCACGAGAAGCAAATTTTATTTATTTATTTTTAAAAATTAAATCAGCATTTAGAACTAATGCCCCAAGGATTTAAAAATCATGGGAAGTCCCAAAGACCAACCTAGAGATTTAAGAAATTCCCAGTGGAAGAATCAGCTGTACCACTCCCCCTTGGATGTGTTAAGGAGCACATGGAGAGATTTTTAATTCAGGCACGAGGAAATTATTCTGGAGAGCTCTCCTGAATATCAAACCTAGTTTGGGTATTTTCCAGTGGACCTCATCTGTGTTTATAATTTATTCCTGCTCCTGTTTTCCATTCTGCTCAGGTAAATGACCCCATGCAAGAGGATTTGCTGGGCAGCAAATCTCAAAGTTGGAAAATTGCTGCCAGCATTTGGGGGAAAATGGCTCTGTTTCCTCACCCCCAGCTTCTGAGGGGTCCAAAGTGCATTCAACACCTTTCTCCAGATTAATTAAGTAATTAATTAATTGCTCCTAAGGAAAAAAAAAAAAGTCTTGATGGATACTGAGTAGGAGGAAGAAAATGTGTCCCTATTTCAATCCAGACTGGAGAAGCTGGGAGTCAGAGAGGGGATGAGCAGCCAGACTTCAGCAGGAAAAGAAAACACAAATAAATATTTCCCCTCCAGCTTCTGTCCAAGCTGACACAGCAGGAATTGGGCTGGAAAAGCCCTGGATTGGTGTATTTACAGTACTTACAGCTGCATTCGGGGACAAACTTCTCTCTGGCAGCAGAGATAGAAACACCACCCCACCAAGTCAACATTCCAGGTGAAGACATCCATGCAAAGCCATCCTCACTGGAATAGGGAGCTGTGAGAGCTTCCCAGTGTCTGGCCCCAGACCAGAGGACAGAATGATCCCAACATCCCCAAAACTCCAAAACCCCAAAACTCCAAAACCCCAAAAGCCCAAAACCCCAAAACTCCAAAACCCCAAAACTCCAAAACCCCAAAAGCCCAAAACTCCAAAACCCCAAAACTCCAAAATCCCAAACCTCCACCACCCAAGGGTTTGCTGTGACCACTCCCAGGCTCCACGATGACACTTGGGAGGTTTTGGATGAGAAATACAAACAGGAGTTGAACACCAAAAGGAAATCCCAGCTTGGATTCCCAGTTCCATAAAAACGTGGTATTTTGGACTAGGGAACCCAAGCTTGAGTGTGAGCTCAGTAAAAAACAGCTCTTAATAATCAGAATGAAAAAAGATGAAGGAGTCAGACTAAAAGCCCTAAAAGCTCAGGCCAACCCCAGCTCCTGCAGCCACAGGCTCTGCCAAAGCTTCTTCAGCCACTTGTTGAGAAAAATGAACTCTTTGCAATGCAGGGAAAAGAAGAAATATCCAGAATGCAGATCTGTTGTTCTCTTAGAGGGTCAAAGAAATGATTTGGGAGCCCATAAATGGCATATAAATTTTTAAAATTAATAGTTATTTTATTTATGGGCATTTTAAATTCTATTTTCTTTTCAGAGCAGCTTCATTTTCCTGTGTGGATTTTAGCTGTGCTCCTTTTTTAAAGCATTGCTCGACAGGTGTTCTTAAGCAAAGACAATAAAATAAATGGGTACTATGGAATCAGTTTGTGTTCGAGAAGATTCACTTAAAATAAAGAAATCAGAGTGGAAGATATTCATCATTAATATCTCAGAATTGTCCTTCCTAGTTGAAGATGTATTTTGCTAAAGGATCGCACTTAGAGTGTATCAATTAGAAAAGGATATTTCAAGTGCTATTTTACCACTCATTTCCCTGTGAGAAACTCTCCATTACACATCCCAGTATTTAAACAGTCTCAAAAATACATCTGTGGAACAAAAATAGTCACTAAAACAGGTGTCTGAAGTCCCTGGAAAAGCAAAAGCGCAGAACTTGCTCATTAGCCATGAACACCTGAAACATTTTTAGAACAGAGCACAAATCAATGGTACAGATTCCAATTTCTCAGTTCTTGCTTTTCAGAGAATCCCAGACTGGTTTGGGATGGAAGGGACCTTAAAGCCCACCCAGTGCCACCCCTGCCATGGGCAGGGACACCTTCCACTGTCCCAGGGTGCTCCAAGCCCCGTCCAGCCTGGCCTTGGGCACTGCCAGGGATCCAGGGGCAGCCCCAGCTTCTCTGGGCACCCTGGGCCAGGGCCTCCCCACCCTCCCAGCCAGGAATTCCTTCCCAAAATCCCATCCATCCCTGTCCTCTGGCAGGCTGAGGCCACTCCCTGTGTCCTGGCACTCCAGGCCCTTGGAAATAACCTCTCTGTGCATGTCCACTATAACCACAGCCAGCTTTGCTTTACATTGGCTATTTTCTCGGCTGCTTTTCTAATTTAGAACCTTTTCAAGTTTTGGAAACCCTTGTTGGAATCTCCCATTTCTCCCCTTGATCATTCAAGGAACTCCTCACCCAACTCCCAGCACCTCCATCCTCTCCTGGTGGAACTCTGTAGCTCAGGCAGAAGAACTCTGCAGGATCCTCTCGAAAACCCCAGCGTGAGTGGAGAGAGCTTCCCTGCACGCCCGACCCCGAGATCAGGAGGGGCTGAGAGCACAGAAGATCACTCAGATCTCTGAATTACTGCCACAGCTCAGAGGGGCTGTGACACCTCAGCCACCACGGGGTCACCCAGCCACGCCCGAGGCCTCCCGGAGCTGCTGCAACACCGGGGGGGGAAACGGGAATTAATCACAATTTAGAGATAAAACCTCACGGTTTGCATTAGTGGGGGGATTGCTCAATTAGTGATTTCCAGAGCCTTCACTTCCCAGTGAAATTGCTGATGGAAAACACGACCACAGAGTCCCAGAAGATCCCAGACACTGGGATCTGTAACTCCCTGTTCCATCCCTGACCTGCACGCTTAGAACCAGGAGTTACACATTTTGACAATTATATTCCCCCTTTTCTCTCTGGAATGGGAAACATTTAAGATCTTTATCTGATATCTCCTTTATTACACTGCTTCCAAGTCCAAAGAAACCAGAATTCAGCAGTTCAGCACAAACTGCTGTCACTCGTTCTCCTCATCGAGACCCTGCAGTGCCCTGAGACAGCACGGAAATCACCAAAAAGGGGCCAAAAAATAAAATATCCCCATCAGAACCAGTTAAAAACCTGAGCTGCCCTCGTGTGCAGCACTCCGTGCCCATGGAATGTGCTGTGCTGGGAAATATTCACCTGCCTGCCCATAATTCCTGTGCCCCCCACGATCACAGGGGGTTTTTCATTTACAACAAAGCAGCTGAAATTTTGGCCCCCAAAATTCTGGGGGAAGGGCAAAAAGCCCAAAACTATTTATAGGACAACAGAAGTCCACCAAATCAGGCTTTTTTAAATTTAATTTTTTTTTTAAAATTGAATACCTGACCGAATTTCAGTCTTGGCTCTTCTCCCTGCCCATCTCCTCCGATTTGTGCATTTTGCCAGCACTGCTGGGTTGAAAATGACTTGGAGGGAACTGCGGTGATGTGCTCGGCTGCCAGCAGAAAGCAGAGCAGTGTTTGAGCAGAAAACTGTCAAGACAACAGCACAGGAGCAGGAATTCAGGATTTTCTCACTCGCTCTCAGCTCTCCCCACTCGCAGCTGTGGCAGATGCATTGCAAATGAAGGGAAACACTCGCCTGCAAATTTGGGAGGCTAAAAATTCAATGAAAAACATTATTTCCTCCAATAATCCCCACTCCTCCCTCTAGAAAGGCTGGAGCTGCCCACTGGTTCCATTTTCGGATGGTGAGAGCTAAATACGTGAGGGAAATCCCATAGAATTAATTCAGTTTTTCTCTGTACTAATATCTTTAATAAGACTCTTCTTTCTACGTTAATTTGTTATTATTTTTTACAAACCCCCTGACTTTTATCAATATAAATTCCTACAAAGTTGCGTGGCAGTTCAAGCACCAGCCAGGTAAGGGTCTGGTTAACTGTGAGTTGTTGGCAAATTCCAATTTTAAAAGGTAAAACAACACCAGAAAACCTCAAGCTGTGTCCAAGCAAGCACTGAACATTTTCCTTATTCTCCACAGTTTTTATCTGAATTTAAAAAAAAAAAAAAAAATCACTTTCCTCTCCCCAAAATAATAACAAGGGAAAATAAGGCAGAAGGGGAAAAAGAAGCTGGAAATGTAAGTAACAGGGATTCCTTATAATCTCTCCCAAGCAGGGAAAAATCCTTCTGGATGTTTCTATGAACCCCAAATCAATGGGATATTTAAATTTGCTTTATAATTAGAAGAGAAGGTGCTTGCCATCCTGTCTAGGGGTGATTCCAGTTTAATAAGGAATTTTTTCTCAGACGCAGCAAGTCCCAAAAAGGTACCAGATACTCTTCCGACCCTGGAGTCCAAAAGTTCTCCTGATTTTGTAATTCTAAGATATATAAAGTGATTTTGGGGAGCAAATCCATACTTGTTTGGTTTCATTTTTGTTTCCAGCAGTTTTCACCGAGGTGATTAAATCAAGGCCCCCTAATCCCCTTCTTTTGGGGGTCTCGTTTTCCAAGGTCACATCCCATTCCCAATTTTCTTGGCTGTATTTAAACAAATTCCTCTCCTCACCCTCAGTGATTGTTGTTGTGCTCCTCCCTGTTTAATTCTATTTTCTTATTTCTATTTTGTGCATTTCAGCAGGAAAAATTCCCGTTCCAGAGAAGGAATTACAGCCTTTTTTTGCCAAATCTGCCCATTTTTTGTCACTTCTTAACTTCTAGACCCAGAGTTTCTCCTGTTTTATAATGTTAATATTTGAGATTACTGATCATCTTTATTTGCTGTGGTTATTGTGGTGCCCTTAATTTCCCTTATCAGCTGTACAGAGCTTTTATTCCCAAATATTTTCACTCATTCCCATCCATCCCATTATTTGTGGATGCTGCCCTCTTGGCAGGATTTGGATGTTGAATGTTCAACGCTCAAACACAGATTTTCTACCCTGTGAACCACGTGTTAACAGCAAGAAAAAGGTAAATAAATAAAAACCTACAATCGAATCAGTCACCCAGCGATGCAGTTCCATCCTACAAAAAAAACAAATTCCACCACGCTCACCCTGAAAATTACCTGGGAATTAAAGATATTATCTGTGGAAGAAGAAAACAAGAGCTGGAATAACAAAACTTGGTCCATGTGGTTAAAATATAATTAAAAGCTTAGGCAATAACCAGCTAATTGTGGGGATTCACAGGACTTTTTCTCTCAGGAGCTATTTCTGAGTAGCTGTTCTGAATTGCTGGCACAGACACAGAAAACAGATTTAGCAATTAAAATACTTCAAAACAAAGGGAAAAAAACAAGCCACAAACTGAAATATGAGCATGAGAGGTTCCTTTAGACATCTTCCTCAGCTGAACTGCTCCTGAAAATTCAGTGTACAGGGCCTTTCAGCAGCTCCATCCCCACAACGAACAGAGGAGAATTCCCAGCATTCCTCTTCCCAGTTTTGTTACGGAGCTCAATGCAGGCTGGCAACTCACTTTTACTTTAAAAAGTTATTATCAACACAAAATACTCAGCATTTCGCATGAGTTTCACGGCAAGAACATTCCCATTCTCCTGGAAATCCAGCAGAATTCCCCTCTCTGGGTGCCCACAGCCTCTGGATGAAACCTCACCCCTGAGCCCCGTGCTGCTGTGAGGGCTCAGGCAAGAGGCTCACTGAAGGTTTCTGCAGAATTTTAGGGAATAACACCAAGATAATCCAACCTGAGACTTCATCTTAAAGAAGAAAACATTCTCCAGGTTTTATCATGGATATTCAATAAATAAATAAATGCAGGCTGTGTATCCTGCAAGCACCAAACTAAAGGAACAGCTCCTTCAGCAGCAGAGAACGGAACATTTCCCAGCTTTCCAGCCTTTGCCTATACAGAATTACCTTTCACCTTTTAAATAAGGGAAAAAAGTGTCACTTGAGGCTTCGTAATTCTGTGGCTCCAATCCCCTCAGCCATGCCCAGGGGGTGGGAATGCCAGGAGAACAGGAGTCCCCAGCTGGGGTTATGCCCCTGCTCCTGTTGCTCCAGGGATGAGAACCAAACTGGAACCTTTCTTCAGGGGTTTGGAACCTTTCTCCAGGGGTTTGGAACCTTTCTTCAGGGGTTTGGAACCTTTCTTCAGGGGTTTGACTCATTTGTTCTGTTGCATTTGTATTTCTGGGGGGAAATCCAGCTCGGAGCTGAGTGGAACGACAAGCCCAAGCTCTGATGAACACAGACACACCACGGGAGCCTCTGGGAGCAGTGGAAACTCCAGGCAAGGTGGGAACCAAGGGGTTCCCGCCCCAGGGATTGTGTCCTGTGCTCAGTGGGACAGAGAAGCAAATTCCTGAGGCAATCCCAGACCTTTGTTCTGTGCCAAGTCTCAGAAGCCGCATCAGGAAATGCCCCCTGTGTCAGCAGGACAAAGCAAAAGAGCCACACAGGGATGGAGAGCTGCTCGTGACCGCTCCAGGCAAGAAAAAATCAAACCTTTTTATCCCAGGGATGGGGAGAAACCCTTAAAAGTCATCAGAAACCAAGACCAGAGTAAGATTAGAAGATTATTTGTCTGTAATTCAGCTTTTCAGTAATTCCGTTCTGGATTTTAAAGGAGGAAGCTGAGGAATGCAGAGCGGGTTCTTGCTTGGGTTAATGAGACTTGAACACTTTGGTGAGACCTGGGTTTTCACTCCACTTCAGAAATTTACACCAGTACCATCTTCTAACACTTTGTTCAACCAGTAATAGTCGGTGAAATTCCCATTTTTGAGCTGTTTCCCTTCTCTCTTTAAACCCCCCAGAGATGATGACAGCACCAAACCCATTTCCTCTCCAAATCTTCCCTGATGAACAAACCAGCAAATCTCTCCCGACACTCCTCCAACCGTTTATCCAACCATTTAATTACCACCTTAGTAAAATTACCTCAATAAAAGCAAACACGGGCTTGGCATTCCCTCCTGCTGGCCCTGAAAAGGGTTATTTTGTGCATTTTGGTACTCTTAGGATCTGCTGCAATCTCTGACACCACCTCTTTAATTCCAGCAGTAAGGAGCTCATGGATCACCTGGACATGCACTGTTCTGGGCCTGGAGCAGGGCACGCTGTAAGAAAACTCCAATTTATTTGGAGAAGTGACAGAAGAGGTGTGGGAATGTCCAGAAGTGAACGGATTTTATTCATGTGTGGAAGTTAGCAAAAGCAAGAGCTGTCACAGGAAGGAGGCCAGGACGGTTTTGTCCAGAAAAAGGGAGATATGTTTTAGTTTACCACTGGTTTTTTTTTTTTTTTTCCCTTTCTGTTTTATTTTTGAGGATGTGGCTTTCAGCACGAACCAGGTGCACTTTTCACCAGGCTAAGTTTAAACAAGGAACATTTAAAACCAGCCATCACGGATTTCCACGGATGGAAACCTGGGAGAATCCCCTCGGGAGGCCACGTACCTGCTTCAGGACTCGTTTGATTACAGCTGCTCCCAATGCTGTTTGGGATCGCTGGCGTGGAGGGTGCCTGGAGCCTGGCCTGAGGTGGGTTGGGATGTAAGGAGTTCCCTAAGGCCATTCCTGCCTGCGGGAGCATCCCGCAGCCCCCGCCGGCCTGCATCTGGTTGAGGAGCCCGGCCAGGTGGTTGGAGGGCGCCGGGCCGGCGCCGGGGCCGAAGCCGGGGTTGGGGTTGGGGCAGGGCAGCCCCTCCCCGCGCAGGGGCAGCCCCGGGGCCAGCGGGGCCGCCAGGCTGCCCGGGCCCAGCGCGGGCTCTGCCAGGTGCAGCTGGGCGCCGGGGCAGGGCAGGGCGCTGCTGGAGCTCCCGCAGCCCGAGGAACTATTGCTGCTCCCGTGGGAGCTCTGACAACTCATGGACTGCAGGAGCTGCGACATGGAGCTGATGGGGAAGGAGCTTTGACTTGGCTTTCTTATCAAATCAGACCCAGCTTTGGGAACCCCAGAGCTGTCCAACTGAGACTGTCTCAGCAAGCTCAGCACCGTGGTGGTCGGCTGCTTCCTTTTCCTCAGAGGATCCTTTTGCTGAGACATCAGTTTATCTCTCAGTGCTGCCCGGCCGCTCTGCCCTTCCGTGGTGGGGAGGAGCACGTTGGCAGCAGGAGGGAACATGGGATTTAAAGTGCTGTGTCCTTCGGTGCTGCCGCCGCTGGCAACAGGTCCAGAATTGCTACTGCTGTTATTGTTGTTACCAGCAAGTTTATTTTGATTTGCTAGCTGTGCTTTGGCTGCTGCTGAGAGTAAACTGCTTGCTGGAAAAGAGGCAGCGTTGTGCTGGTTCAAGATCTGATTTAAAGGCATTCCCAGCAAACCAGGCTGACTCTTCAAGGAACCGCTTCCAGCCGATGCAGCGGGAAAAACTGCATTGTTTGGAGGATTTAATACATTACTCATTCCAGCAATTAATGGGTTAGGGATGTCCTTGTATTGATTAAGTCCGTCGTGCTTGGTGGAAGGGCTGGATGGCATGGATGGCCTCGGTGACCCTATGGTTGACCTCGGGGACCTGGGAGGGACTTTGATGCCACCACAGGATGACTGTGGCCCTACTGGAGGCAGCAGGAAGTTTCCGTGATCGGACGAGGTGGAAGAAGAACGCGATCTTTGGGGAGAAGCCTCGATCCTTGCGATGCCGGCCGCCATCATGTGAACGGGGGACGTCACCGGCGAGGGCGACAGGGACGTCGAAGCCGAGTGCTGAACCCTTTGGACGTGACTGCCATGGTTCATGTGGGCGGGTTTGACGGTGGGCAGGGGCAGGTTGCTGGGCAGGGGCACCACGGCGGGGGGCATGCTTACATTCATCACGGGTACCTGAGAGTGGACACTCGAGTGGAAGGTGGTGGGGTTCATGATCACGGGGTTCTGGTTCACCGGTTTGCTGGGAATCNGCTGAAAAGTTACACAGGGGTTTTTTCATTACGGGGCTCTTGGTGGTCAGGGTAGGGGAGAGAGGTATATTAGTCCTTCCAGCCATTGCACAGGATGACTGTATGGGAGAGCCGTGGAGCATGACCGACGGCGGGGACAGCGGCGTCCTGGTCATGTGGATAGGGCTGGAGTTGGGTGCTCCATGAAAAGTGGGATTGTTCCTCGTGAAGACATCGGGGCTTCCCAGCGGGTCAGTCCTGGGAGAGATGGAGCCGTCCCCGTAGATCTGCGACCCCGACGACGCCGGGCTGGGCATCCCCCCGTGACTGCCGCGGTACGGAGACTTCTGCCCCAGTTCACTGCTCCCCAATCTCTGCCTGGGATAGGCAGGGTGGAGCTCTGCTTGCTGGCTTCCAGCCATTTCTTGCACATAAAGCCTACCCATGGCATTAGATGCCCCCATCATCAACTTGAAAGGAGTCTTACATTCCGGCATCACAGAATTTGTAATTCCTTCATGTGATTTATTCCTCATCGACCTTGGAGTTGCTGCTCGAGTGGGAACTACCGGAGTTGCACCTGGGATGGGAAACACACGACAGTTACTGCTTGGAATTCCAGTGTCCCACGTTCCAGGGCAAAGCTACTGAGGGTGGAAATATTCCCAAGAGCTCAGGGAGCCTTTGGCTAAACTTCTGCTTCAGCAGAAAGAAACCCTCAATCACCGAGCGGCTGCTGCAACGGTGCCTGTCACCAACTCCACAGTTTTCATTCCATGTCCCATAGAAATAGGGACAATTTTAAACCTTTTTCCTTCCCTTTTGCCTTTTCCAAATGCCACCTCCAGCGTCCTGCATCTCCAGCATCCCCCCTCCGGCAGGAGGAGCGGGATGGCTGTGGCAGGGAAAAGGAGCCTCTGGCACCATCTATTGAGGACAGGAGGAACAAAGCTCATCCAGGATTGAGACTCATTTCCCACAGAAAAGGTCCTGTCCCAAATGCTGTCCCTGACGAGGGATTCTGAATGCTTCCTGTTTGTTTTCAGGATGAGAGCCTTGGGGATATTTGCACATGATGGAAAAATTCCCTGTAAATCCCACTTTTGAGGCTGCACCTTCCAACAAACACCAGATCACTTTCCATCTTTATTTTAAAAGATTTTTTTTCAGTGTTTTACTTCCAGACTAGAAGCACAAGCAGCTCCAAGTCTGGGGGACTTTCTGCCAGTTCTGCTGCTCTGGGAATTTGCAATTCCGCTCGGAGTGCTTGGCAAGCAGCCTCTGGATATGCAAAATTCAACTGGAATTGCTAAAAATTCCGTGTTCAAATGAACTCAGAGGTGCCTTGAAATTCCTCTCCTCATCTTCCCCTCAGCCAGGTCACATGGCACTGACACTCCTGCCTTCATCCTATTTGCCCCAGCGTGAGAGAAACAAACATTTCCCCTGTCCCAAAACACAACCAAAGTCTCATTTAGGGGACAAAACTAAAGGCTGAACTGCAAAACAAAAGAATTATGAGAGGCCTCACCTTGAGTGCTGGAAATAAGCAAATGGTCACATATAAATGTGCAGAAATGAAAAGATCTTTTGCTTATAAAGGGATTTATTGGGGAATTTTCTTCTTTGCTTATGCACAAAATTCTGACCGACAGACAAAGGTAAGAGCACATAAATATATAAATTACCTCCTTCATTTTGCTAATTTTTTGAAAAGAGGAATGTAATTTAAGTACTACTCATTAAAAAATTAAGCAGGGAAATGCACAGTAACTTGGGAAATTGCACTGTTAGTTAAAAACAAAATTACACTGAAAAAATTCTCAAGAAAGGTTTTAAATCCTAAATTTCCATGTGAAAACGCAGGGGCACATCAGTACTATGAACGGCGTGGGTATCTTAGCATTGGCTACTTCTCTAAAATTTATTATTTCTTAATTTTCCTATAATTTTTCCACTTTGAAGCGGGAAGAGCAATTGGCCAGGTGTTCTCACAGCAATGAGGGCTCTCAGGCCTTCTCCCAGGAGCTGCAACACCAGAGTACAGAAATATAAACTCAGCCCCCTTCCCTCCTTTGTCCTGCCCACTGGGAGCTGTAATTCTCCTCCAGAACCTGTTCTTGTGATCCTTCCAAAGTCCCTGATTCCGGATGGATTCCTGGGTTTGGAGCTGTTTCAGTGCTCACTTTGCTTCCACTCCAGGTCTCAGGGAGCCCCCCCAGTTTTACAAGGTTTTGATCTTTCGTTTGGAGAATACCTGTCAACTTCAGCCACCAACAAATTTCCCCATTTATTTTATTGGTGGCGATAATTAAAATGCTAATCCAGGTTGGTGGCCAAAAATAATCCTTGAGAAATGACAGTGGAGATCTCCTCTCGCTGCCTATTCTCCTTTACAATACAATTTCCCATTTAGCCAAGTCCTTAGCCACATCCTAATCCCTTCATAATCACTTTATTCTGCTCCTCTAATTTCCCATGTGACAGAATATCAGACACATTACTACAGTTCCAAAAGATGAGAGCTAATGTATTTTCTTTGTCTAGAACAATCTGATATCTTTTCCAAGAAAATCGTGCTCTTAGTCGGGGCTGACCTGCTTTCAGACTCATTTTCTATCTACCTCCATCTCTGATTACTCCCTTTATTTATTCCTTCACTCTGCTTATTTTTGCACTCATAGTCAGACTTTCGGGGTGGTTTTGCACAGTAATTATGTGTATAAAAATCAGATTATTGCATGATTTCATTTTACTCACTTGTTCCACCACCAGGACTAGTTAGAACCAGTGAAGGATGTGGTGCTTCCATGCTTTTATGAAGTGTAGCCACGGCAATAATTTTCCTTTTGTGAATGCATAGTTTGGTGACATCTTCGTCCGCTTTAACATCTTCAGCAGTTCTCTGCTTCACAGCAGCTCCAGGATCAAAATTAAAGACCTGGCAGGGAAAATTCCAGCGTTTAAAATAACGACTACAGGCAGCAAAGTCACCAAATCCACATCAACTGGGAATTTTACATGGAGTAAGAGGAATTTGCCTCTTGCCCGAGAGATTCCTTGACAGGAGGTTTGGAAACAACAAATAAAAAATAATTATATTTATAAAAACTGAGTCAGATCCTCTCCAAGAGGGGCTAAGGCGGAGAGGAGCTGAATTTTGTATTTTAGGGTCTAACTTCGGGTGGACACCACTTATTTTAGAGATGATCTGAACAGAGACTGAGCCACCAGCACGGGCAGCTCATAAATATTATGGCACATAGATCCAAGACGATGCTGTGCTTTACCTTGGGAAGAACAAGAGGACATTCTAGGCCACACTTGCACGTTCCATCAGTCAGCAAGTAAGTCTTCACCTGCTCCAAGCAGGATAATAAAGACCCACTGGGACTGTAAAGGAACAGAAATGATGAATACGAGCTCTTCGATAGGTCAGGACTTGTATCTGCCCACAAGGACAGTGGGTAAAATCACATTTCATATTTTTTTTCTCATAGTACTTCTTGTTTTTACTCAAGAATTCAGATAATACTTAGGGGAAAAAAAAAAACAAAAACAACCCCAAACACATTTTAAAGGAAACAAAATTGTTGCAGCTGGGTCTCTGTTGCACAAAGTTTGGTTTCATTCAGCTAAAATTTCAACCTTCTCACTGAAAGTGAGAAATATTACACCAAGGAGTCAGTGAGCTCCTGATAAACTGCACTCGGATTTCTCCAACTCCCACCAGAAAATCATTATCTCCACATCCCAAAATAGGGCACTGGGAACTCTGTTACGGCAAAATCACTAATTCATAAGACGAAAAAAAAGTTCTCGTGTCCCCAGCCTGTCACTTGCAGATTGCTCTTTAGTGCTGGGCCAGCTGAACTGTTTATCTGGAATAAAACACTGGTTATTAATGGCAGCTGTAAATAGCCCTAATTCAAACAAAAACAGCTCAAGTGGAATAGTTTGGATCACGAAAACACTCATGACTCAAAATTCCAAGCTATGACGAACTTTGGTACTTAGAATCCAACACATAAACACCTCATCCTGCACGAGAACCGAGTCACAGCTAAAGCAACATCTGCAAGTGACATTTAAAGTTCTGCTGACAGTTTAAATAAGGAATTTCTTTGCCAGACATGCCCTGAAATAGTTATTTTTGGGAGAAGTGCTCAGGTTGAATCTGTGTAGCAGTGACAGTTTGGAGGGTGAGGAAGATGAAAGAGCAATCTAAAAATAAACGTGCAGGTCTGGTGACTGGTCAGGAAGTCAAAGCTTCCCTGTCTGAAATCCTTGGGGAGCAGGGGGAAACTGCTCTTTACTTTTATTTATTTTAATTAAAGCAGGATCCTGGCTGATCCTTTTGGATGTTCCCACCTGTCCTGATCATGCTCGGCCCAGGCAAACCCCACACCTGAGGATGTGAAAGCTTCCCAAGGGAGAATCCCAGACTGACGTTTGCTCTGGACCATCCCATCTACACCCAAAAGCTCTCCAGACACTTTCTGTGTTCCCTAAAATCTCCTGTTACAAGGCATTTCTGGGAATATGCTCTGCAGTGAGGATGCTGTTTTATTTGCATTGGCTTAAAAAGGCTACTTTTCCTGGGGTATTTTTAGAAAAAAAAGCGATTTTAAATAACCTTGGTGTGCTGTTTGCCTGGGCACACAAAACCAGGAATAAAACAGGACTGTGCTGACAAGCAGTGAGTGGAAAGGAAGGTCAGTCCAGTGAATCTGTGGGATGTGGGATCCACCATCCCTGCTGCACACACGTGCAGGGTTACTTGTCCACAAAACCCAACCCAATTTTAAAAAGGGCCATTTTTTCTCCCTGTTTCTGCCCTTGATCCTGGGCAGAGCTGTAACTGCAAAGTCTCTTTTGTGTGCACAAAGTTATTGACGCTTCTGCAGCACACAGGATAATCCACAGCTTCCTCTGTATGAAACTGCCACAAAATCATGGAATTCCAGACTGGTTTGGGTTGGGATGGACCTTTAAAATCCCCTGATTCCATCCCTGCCACGGGCAGGACACCTTCCACTATCCCAGGCTGCTCCAAGCCCCGTCCAGCCCGGCCCTGGACACTTCCAGGGATGATTTAGGCCCTACTTAGCAGCTCTGTTTTGCTAAGAAAAGCCCTAAGAGTCAACTCAGTGCTTCTATCAGGTAATGAAAACCAGTTAATGAATGGATTTAATCTTGATTTAATCCAAAGCAACTGCTGACAGCTGACAGGGGAGCGTCCGTGCTTTCCAAGGAGGCACAAACAGAGAGTCTTTATTCAGCTGGGATCATCTATTCCACTTAAATCATGTCAGATCTTAATATATCCACTAATTTTCCCCGGGATAGCTGTGGAGTCAATATTGTTTGACCTTTCCTTGTCTCCACGAACGCTGAGCATGCTGGCAGGGCAGTGAGCAGCTTGTGGAAACTCAATCCTGGAGGATTCAGCTGCCCTGTGGATGCTCCATGTCAGGCTGGAGATTGGATTATTGCACTTCCACCCTTCCCAACCAACGTGTCCAGCTCTGGGCCTCGCACCGAACACGAGCGTCAAATATTTTGTTCCATCAGAACATCTCAGAGAAGGCAACTGGAAAATTCACCAAAGAATAAAAAAACCCACGGGAAAACTTGGGAAGAGGGCAGGAATGAGCTTCCCCAAAGCTGCTGTGTAAAACTTGTTAAGAGCTGTGGAAAATGAAGTTTAAAAGCTGGTGGGATCACCAGGTACACAAAAATACCAGAAAATTCACCAAAGAATAAAAAAATACATTGGAAAACTTGGGAAGAGGGCAGGAATGAGCTTCCCCAAAGCTGCTGTGTAAAACTTGGTAAGAGCTGTGGAAAATGAAGTTTAAAAGGTGGTGGGATCATTAGGTACATAAATATACCAGAAAATTCACCAAATAATGAAAAAATACATTGGAAAACTTGGGAAGAGGGCAGGAGTGAGCTTCCCCAAAGCTGCTGTGTAAAACTTGGTAAGAGCTGTGGAAAATGAAGTTTAAATGATCACCAGGTACACAAAAATACCAGAAAATTCTCCAAAGAATAAAAAAATACATTGGAAAACTTGGGAAGAGGGCAGGAATGAGCTTCCCCAAAGCTGCTGTGTAAAACTTGTTAAGAGCTGTGGAAAATGAAGTTTAAAAGCTGGTGGGATCACCAGGTACACAAAAATACCAGAAAATTCACCAAAGAATAAAAAAATACATTGGAAAACTTGGGAAGAGGGCAGGAATGAGCTTCCCCAAAGCTGCTGTGTAAAACTTGGTAAGAGCTGTGGAAAATGAAGTTTAAAAGGTGGTGGGATCATTAGGTACATAAATATACCAGAAAATTCACCAAATACAAAAAAATGCATTGGAAAACTTGGGAAGAGGGCAGGAATGAGCTTCCCCAAAGCTGCTGTGTAAAACTTGGTAAGAGCTGTGGAAAATGAAGTTTACATGATCACCAGGTACACAAAAATACCAGAAAATTCTCCAAAGAATAAAAAAATACATTGGAAAACTTGGGAAGAGGGCAGGAATGAGCTTCCCCAAAGCTGCTGTGTAAAACTTGTTAGAGCTGTGGAAAACGAAGTTTAAAAGCTGGTGGGATCACCAGGTACACAAAAATACCACAGCATTATTTTCCTGATGTGTGGATATTGATATTATTGTGGAAAAACCCCCTAATCCACAGCTTTTCCTGTCCCACTGATCAGTGACTGAGGCAGAGGCCCAGTGAATTCCAGCTGTAATGAGAAATACAAGGGCAGGGTGGTTTCTCTTTGCCGTGGGTATCACTGACATGGATTGCCTTTGATTCTGCTCGTGGAGAACACAAACAAGAAATCCTGGAACACATCTGATCCTTGATGGTAGCTGAGTGTAAAATTGGAGCTTGCTCTGGCTCATTAAAGATTTTTGTATTGGTAATGCACCAAATGTTGTGAAAAGTGGTCATTTTAATCACAGAACAGCGGGAGAAATTTAGGCAAATAACTGACTGATAATCACACAGACTTGTGTGATGCAAGCCCAGTGTTCCCCCATTTTATAAAGCTAACTTTGATCTTTTTTCCAATCACATTTAATTTATAGTCCCTTTGTCTGAACACATTTATTTCATTGCAATTTCAATGCATTTCTTTGTGACCATTCCAGGGCGAAGCAAAAAAAATATCCAATAAGCTAAGAAAATAAACAAATAAAGAACCTAAAACTTTGGATTTAGGTTTCTATTCCTTGGTTTTTTTCTACCTGAGAAATGTGAGGGATCCATAGAAATTGGAGAACATCAGTGATGTGAACACAGAACCTTCGTGGGCATAAAAAAATGGGTTTGGAGCTCTTGAGTAGACACGTAACTTAAATTTGCTTTGAAAAGAATCACAAAATCATAGAATGGTTTGGGTTGGAAGGGATCTAAAGCTCATCCAGTTCCAACCCCTGCCCAGGGACACTTTGTAGAAACTCCAGGGTGCTCCAAGGGTGCTCCGAGCCCCGTCCAGCCCAGCCTTGGGCACTGCCAGGGATCCAGGGGCAGCCACAGCTCCTCTGGGAATTCCATCCCAGCTCCTCCCCACCCTCCCAGCCAGGAATTCCTTCCCGAAATCCCACCTCGATCTACCCTCCTTCAGCTTCCAAGACGACCTTGCACTCGAGGAACAATTCCTCGCCGTTTTTGAGCAGGAGAAACGAGCTGAGTCAGCAGTTTGCTGCACATTCTGGCCAAACTCCACCAAACGCCAGCCCAGCCCCTGAGGTGACCTTACCTGATGTAGAGAACTCCACTTTGGTCCACCCTCCGCTGCCAACCAACGGGAACTTGCACTGCTGGTGGCCCTCCATCCGTGTCCCCTCCGTCACACTCCTTCCCACCATTCATTTTCCTGTTTCTGGTTATGAGTCTTCAGAGATATCAACAGTAAGGTGATATCCTTTTACTACATGTCATCCTGGCCTCCCAAAGCAGGCCCTGCAGCACAGCTTTCCCCAGATCCTACAAAGTGCATCGGGAGGCTCCAGCTCAGTTTGAAACCAAGTCCTTAAAAGTGGCCATTTTGGTTAATGAGTCACTTTCCCATTATAATCCACATTAAATATGCAATGTTTAACTCCTTATATATTCATAAGGATGAACTATATAGATAAAAATTAGTGCTTCCAACTGGGGAAAATCATAATTCACCAATCCTTCGTTACCTGTCAGAAAGGAGAATGGGGAAAAGGAGAATTTCTAGTTCAACAGCATGATGGCTCCAAGCTTGATGACTGTCTAAGATAACTTGTATTTTGTGAAAGCTCGTCTCATTTTCATAAATATGAGTCAGATCCAATACCTCCAGGTATTACACCCTTTATATGCCACATGCTTTTTTGTTTTCTTTTTATCTTCTCTTCATGATCCAAGCTGTCTTCTTGAGGTTCTTTGCTGACTCCTTGGCTCCAATCAAACAGCCTGAAAGATACAGATGTGGGAAACACGTGAGCCATTCTGTGCAGCCTTTCAGCCCAGTTCAGGAACTCAGCGAGATGTTTACAGCTGCAGCCATTCCCAGAGCTTCAAATCCAAATTTTAAATGTCAATGGAACCATCAAAATAAGGCTCAGAGCAAACAGAATCCTGCCAGCGTTTTCTATTTATACGTGGATGCAATTGAGCTGCATCTTAAAAGCTACGAGAGTGCAACTGCTGCTGAATAGTTGATGTGGAGTTTGGGTGAATTAAGGGATGCATCTTTTCACTGAATATTTTCACATATGCTTCTGTTCAGAACTATCAGCAGATGACTAAATTAATGCCCTTTAAAAATTGTTTAGAAAACTGAATGAATTTCGTGTGAAGGAAGCTGCTTCTAGGCTTTGGTAATATCCATAAAAATGCAAACCTCCTGCATTTCGATTGAATTAAAAGAATCATCTCACCAAAAAAATGGGTAATAAAAAGGGAAGAGCCAGCAGCAGTGACTGATCTCCGAATACCTGTGAAACAATCTGAATATCCTCAGGAATAATTCCCCTCACACGATTTTCTCTCATGACAGAAGTTGTGTCATTCCCCCCAAAACAGTTTTTTCAAGCTGACCAGGTGAGACTTCATTCTCGAGACTGGACATTTTATTAAGGTGAGACAAACGTGGAATATGGGATTTAAACAGTAAATACACCAGAAAAAAGCAACAATCCTAAATTCAAATACAGGATGGCACTGATGACTGCTGCAGTAACATCATTAGGAGCTTTTGTTTGGAATCAGGTGTCAATCCTACCTCATTCCCAACACTAACATTATGCCAACGTGTTAAAACATAATAAATGTTATAGACCTGACTGATTTTAATAAGAAAAGGGCTTTTTTTGAAAGCCAGAAATGGAACATAAAGACATTTCTGCAATAACACCACATTACATCTATATTTAACAGTAATAACAGCTCCTTCCTTCAAGACCACTAAAGGAAGACTACAGAGGCATAAATATAGTCCTGGAAAATGTTCCCTTAAGTACCCTCATGCAGAACATTCCCTTTAGAAGTGCTGCTTAGAAATGTAAAGTTCCAAATGCTCCAAAAAGGAAAAAAAAAAAACCCCTCACCAGGGTATTTCCAAGCAGGCTGTGGATAAAAGGAGCTGGTTGGACAGACCCCCCAGAATGAGGGGCTGGAATCTAAAGAACAGGGAATTGGCCAAAGGTTGGAATCCGCGATCTTGGAGGCTTTTCCCAACCTTAATGACCCCGGAATTTCAGATTTTCGGCAGGATGAAGCCCTCTGGAATGGGCTGGCACGGCTCTGCAGGGATCTGGTTCCACCTTCCCAAGCATTCCAACGGGCTGCAATCCTTGGCCAGCCCCAAGCGGGGAAGGGACGAGGGGCCTGGGGAGCTCCTGCCCCGCCCAGGTCACCGAGGGTGTCCCCTGGACACCTCGTCAGGCCTCCTGTCCCAACAATCCAGCCTTTAATCTCTCAGGCTGGAACACAGAAATAGGATTTGGAGAGCTCTTGGCAACAGTTCAGGGCTCGCTCTGGTTTTCAGTTCGGAAATTTGGGGGTTTGAGTGGTTTTATCCTGATTAAGGAGGGAGCAGATGAGGTTTCATCAAAAGCAGGCCGGAATTTACCTTATTGCTGAAAGCTGCAGTGGCATTTTTACTGTAGGGCCCGTGGAAGGCTGAAACAGGTAAAAAATTTCCCTGTTATTCTGAATTAATTGAGAATTAACCTTCTGTAATGCAATAAAATCAGAACATCTATAAAATGCTGGGAGCACTGGGTGCAGGTGAAGTTGCTCGTGCCTCAGCCCAGCCTTGCTGTGGCTCACGTCGCTATTTAGGGCCACTATGACCAAATAATATCCAGCAATTGCTTATTTTTGTAAGGCACACCCCAAAGTAACTTTTTATTTCTCCAGGTTCTGCAGGGCCCTGCCTCAGCTCCCATTCCACCTCCACCACAGGATTCTCACCATCGAATCAGATAAACTTCGTCTGGACTGCAGCTGGGGAGAAACAGAACCGAAAAGAGCTAAAAAATTTACTGAACTGTTTAATCTGTGGGAAGCATTTAAATATTTTTAGGAAAAAGAGCAGGCTTAGGTGGGATATTGGGGAGAAATTCTTCCCTGTGAGGGTGGGGAGGCCCTGGCACAGAGTGCCCAGAGAAGCTGGGGCTGCCCCTGGATCCCTGGCAGTGCCCAAGGCCAGGCTGGACGGGGTTTGGAGCAGCCTGGGGTAGGGGAAAGTGAGGATTAGAGGATCTTTAAGGTCCCTTCCACCCCAAACCATTCTGGAATTCCATGGTTCTAAATTCTGTTCTCCTCCAGGTACAAAATTACTTCAACCCCCACACTCCCCTAAGCAGGAGCAGTGACCAGAGCTATTCCCAGCTCCCAAATTTGACCTTTCTGTGCCATTTCCTGTGCTGGGAGGACACCCCGAGGTGCCTGGCTGTGATGAGATCCAGGAAACAGGGCTAAAGCTCCCCGGGAGTTTCCAACAGACACATAATCCGTGTTTTACAGGAAAGGCTCATGGAAGTGGGATGTTTTTCCCTAAAATGCACCACAGTTCCATGTGGATTTCCACAGTGTAAAGCCCCCAGTCCATGCAGTAACCTCTGCATGTTCCTATAGGCACGAACAGCACAGCTAAGAGGTGCCCATCCATATTTCCATGCTGAAATCCATGATCAGCCGCACATGGAAAGTTCTGGGGTGTTATTTAATGAATTTAATAACACCAGAGGACGCAAAGCTCTGCTGGTCCAGAGATTTACAACAGGACAAGAGGGAACGGCCTCAGGCTGGGCCAGGGGAGGCTCAGGTTGGACACAAGGAGGAAATTCTCCACGGAAAGGGTGGTCAGGCCTTGGAACTGCCCAGGGAGGTGTGGAGTGCCCACCCCTGGAGGTGTCCAGGGAATTCCTGGACGTGGCACTCAGTGCCCTGGGCTGGGGACGAGGTGGGGATGGGGCAGAGCTGGGACTCCGTGGTCCTGGAGGGCTTTTCCAACCCCAGGGATCCTGGGATTCCAGGACTGCAGAGCCCCCCCCCATCTCCTGAAGCACCATTTGCCCCTTCCCCATCCAAGCACTCTCTGAAGTACTTTGGGCCGGGATGCAAAGGAGCTGGATTTTGGACCGAATCCAAAGCGTTCTGGACACTGGAATGGACCCAAAGGGCTGATCTCCATCAGCCATGTAATAAATCCCTCCCCTCAGGAATCTCCCAGCAGCTCAGGCAAGTCCTGTTATCTCACCACGAGCGCACAACTTTCCACATCCAACCCAGCGACTGCTTTTTGCCCCGTGCCAGCACATGATGTTTAGATTTGTTTTGCAGTCCAGTTTCATTACGATATCCTTCAAAATATTTCACTGGAGAACTATGCAAAATGACACGGAATTCCTTCCCCCCTTCAGCCCCCTCGACCCCTTCCCCGCACGGAAAATTTCTCCTTCATTTTCATCTGCTGGAAGTGTGGTTTCAATTTTTAATGGGGCTCTCTCTCTTTTTTTGGAATGTTGGATTTCAGGCAGCCCCTTCGCACACTCAGCTGTTAATATTTACCTTACCAACTTTTTTAGGCAAGTGGGGAAACAGAAAAGTTGATAGGATGCAAAAAGAAATTTAAATTAGATGTTAATTGTCTGGATTCCAATCTGTTAAGTATGATATGAATAATATTTATTTGATTAGTAAGTGGACGTGGAGCCAGTTAAGACAAATTTTGACAGGTTGATATTGCAAATCATGGAATGGTTTGGGCTGGAAGGGACCTTAAAGCCCATCTTGTTCCACCCCCAGGGCCACCTTCCACTACCCCAGGTTGCTCCAACCCTCTGAGTAATAAATTTTTTCCTATTAAAATATAATTTAAATCTCTCCCTTATCCTCCAAACACTTTTGATGCTCCATTACTTTTTCCTGACGTGAACTTTTAAGTGCCCAACAATTCCATGGATCACAAAGGGGCTCCACAAGCCCTGCCTGGCTCTCTGAGGCACAAATCCCAGCTCCCACCTATGGAACGGCCACGTTTTGGATAAAAAGCTCTGCAAACATTCAGAACAAACACCAAACACTGCCTGGAGACACAAATTACAATCTCATCTTCGAGGCTTTCCTTTCTAGCACTGAAAAAGCTCCAAAATGAGAAATGCTCTCGAATCACAGTCTTGGGGTTTCAGAACTCATAAGAAATTTTCGCTTCTTAAAAAGCATCACTTTCAAAGCACTCAGTGAAAAGGAGTTTTTATTTAGTTACCACTTGCACATTATTAATCTGTTTAAGTCTATCAAAGCAATTAGCCAGGATTCTCCTGTATCATCTAATTAGATACAAATGTTGCATCATTTTTTGGGAATGCTTTCCCCGTTTGAAAAGCAGCATTCTCCCGACTAATTAGATCAGTGCTGAATACTTTATGAGGGCCTATTTTTAGGCCAGTGATTCAACAAACAAAAGTGCCTGAAGTAGGAAGGAAACCCTGAATCCTTCAGGATTCTTTTCCTTGGGGTGGTGTCCAGGACATGGCACAGCTCTACACATGATTTACTCATGATTTACTCATGATTTACACATGATTTACTCATGATTTACTCATGACATACTCGCGATATACTCCAGCCTTCGGGTTGGAAACACATCTCACTTGTAAATACAGAGCCTTAAAAATATTTTGCCACAACCAGAAAACTGCTCTGCACTGAATGATTTAAATAAAACGAGCATTTTAAATTGCCCCAGTGCCAACTCGCTCCGTACCAGCCCAACCAGCTCTGATATGGAGTTATTTCCAACTTTTAAAGCAGTTTTATATCTATACCAAGGTTTATATTCTCTCATTCTGTACCACTTTTGATGCTGTGGAATTTTTTCGGATGGGAATTTAACCACTCTACAAAATAACTCCCTGGAGGTATCCAAGGAACGCTCGGATGCAGCGCTCTGGGCTGGTGACAAGGCGGGGACTGGGCACAGCTTGGACTCAGTCTTGGAGGCCTTTTCCAACCTGGATGATTCCCTGGCAGCCTTTTGGATGAATTCACCCCTAAATAACAAAAATTCCATGAAGACTCCAGCCCCCTGTCCCTGCTCTCCACACCCAGGAGCCCCGGGATGTGCCCCAGCTCCCAGCCTGCTCTCCCAGCACGCGGATGGACGGACAGAACCCTCTGGCAGACGGACAGAACCTTCTCCCAAGCAGCCAAGAGCAGATGCCCAAAGCGGCCACTTCAGCCCTGCTATTTAGGAATCTACACGAACAAAACAACATGGAAATGATTTTCACGGAGAAAAACTGATTTCTGTCCACGGAACCCAGCTGATTATTAGGAGCATGTCACATAAATCCCTTTCCTTGGAGCATTTTGGCTCAGGGTGCTGTTAATTAATCAGATATAAATCTGATATCTTTCCCACCTACATCCAGGGAAAAATCAGAGTATCCTCAATTTCGGAGATTTAATTGTGCCATTACAATCGTCCAAGGCGATGGACAGCTGGGCAGAGCTGGGAAGGAGCAGGATGGTTTCAGCAGTCCTTACGGACAGCACCAACCCCTCAAAGCTCCTCCCAGGATGGTTTTTAATCCATCTTTCTGTGCAATTCCCAGAGCTGGCAGCGACCGAGGCTGCCACTTCCAAAGAAAGAGTGGATAAAGTCCATCCTCTCAAGATCCAGAGGTCTCTGAAGGGCTTTGCGCAAAAAAAAAAAAAAAAAAGCCAAAAAAACCACCAGGAAAGAAAAGGATTTTGTTTTTAACCCTCACCCCTGGCTATTCACTGTGGATTTATTCCTATTTATTCCTAATTTAATAACATATTTATTATGTCCACCCCACAGAAGGACACACCAGGAACTCTTCCAGGCCTTCCACCACATGAATTTTTTGTCTTTCCAAGGGAAATAGGTCAGAACTGTGCACGTGACACAGACCTACTGTGATGGCAGCGCTCGGATTTTGTCAAAATTAAGGCAAATATTTGGAATCAGCTAAGAATGGTGTCACTGAAACCCAAACCTTTCCCAGGGAATATTATTAAATGGAATATTAGTGAGCAACACGGTAATGAGAAGTGGAGGAACTTCACATCCACTTTATTTTAGGGGAATTTGGATAAAGAAATGAGGAATTTTCTCTCAATTCTCACGTTTCAGGCTTCCAAAAAGCTGATATTATTCAGCATAGTTCTATAATGAAGATTATATGAATTTCGGGAATCTTTCATAGAGGATGTTCCTAAAATATCTCATAAACAGATGCAGAAATTGAGGAGGAAATAAGTATTTGTAGGTGTTCAGTTCCGCTGTACATTATTGACTTACAGGTTACCAGGGAAATGGAAACTTGGGAAAATAAAGATTTAATTTAAAAGAAAAAAAAAAAATATTTGAATGGAACTCTTTCAAAAACTGACCACGACAATTCAATTCAGCCAAGCAATTAAAAAACAGGAAAAAAAAAATCAAAATTCCTGGAAATCTGGGGAAAGGCTCTGAGCTCTGGAATAACAATTATTGAATAGCCCCAGATCTCCATGAATTTGAAGCCCAAAAATGAAGCAATAAATGGCAAAAATGAAGCAATAAATGGCAAAAATGAAGCAATAAATGGCACAAACGAGACCCATCCCCTCGTATTTTCAGTGCAGAGGTCTCAATAAACAACATTAACCTCCTTTGTCCCAGACACCTGAAGTTGAGGACGGAGCAATTTTTCAATAATTTGAAGAATTCAGCCCGAGTTCCTGTGCAGGAGAACGTCAGAACTGTAGTAAGATTGCAAATTAAACCCATAAATTATGCTTTTGTGCCAAAGTAGTAACCACGTGATTGTCCTATTTTTAGACCCTTGGAATTTTTTCTCCAAGTGCTCTTTTTTCCAGCTGTTTGTTGAATGACGTAGCTCTGCTCAGCAATTTCCCCGATGAAAATACACTTTAAAAATTAAATTATTTATTAAAAATATACGGGAACAAGAAAAATCACCTCAATGCAAACCCTCCAGCCTCATCTGGCATAAATGGAATAATGTTGGAGAGTCTGGACAGCCTCTGGACCCTGAAAATCTGATTAATCTCTCCATTAGCAGATAATGACTTACTAATTGAATGTAGAAGTATTTGGAGACTTTGGCCCCACTATTGCATTTGAGAGAGTTTTCTCTGTTTTCTAAAAAAAAAAAAGGGATGCAAAAAGTTCAAGGATATTTAGGAAAAAAAAAAAAAGTGTTTTCAATCCTTTTAAATGCCAAATGTTTCCTTGTTGCTAGAGCAGAGATTTATTAGTTACAAGTTTAATCATTTTTAAATCAATCTCCATGAAGATTTGTATCCATGACCTTTCCTTCTCCAGCCCCTTTTGCTGCTCACACTGCTCTGAGTCAGCTCTTCCCTCAATTCATATTTGATTTAAAAATATTCTTGCTCACCCTGCCACTAAAACATCGCCTTTGTTTGGTTATTTAAAAAACCAGTAAGGGCCATTGAAAGTAATTTTTAATGTATGAATTAAGAGTAGGGAAGGGGATTGAAATAAGAATGAAAAAATCCTGACCTTTTTCCTCATTAAGCATGAGATTGAAGGTGGGTCTGTTCATCTTGCTCACTCCAAGCTGGAAAATAAGCAGTTAAAACAGAAAATAAGTAATAGTGAGCAACACACTCCACTTAGGACGTTTAGACTCTAATATTAAACAACTCTTAATTATTTCTTCATATTTATAAACACTTAGCAAGGTTTCTTAGGGCATTATTTCTCCTTTGAAATGCTGAAATAACCGTTCCCACTTCTTGTTTTGTACACATTTCATTTCCATCAAACATCACGGCGTGGAAAAAAGAATCTAATATTTAAGAAACTGCCAATGTATGATTTCTTTTAAAAAAATCAGTTTAATCTGAATTCTGCCAACACAGATGATCAAAATTCCTGCCTGTACACACAAACACCCCACGACTTTCAAATAAGATTTTGTGCTTCAGGGGTGTCTGGCTGCCCCAACCCCTTCACTCAGATTTACTTTTCAGCAAGTCAAGGTATTTTCAGCCCACTGCAAGGAGCAAAGTTGGTGTCTGTGTATTTTGGGGGTGAATTTCTTACACAACAACCATCAGCCGTGTTCACACCGGCACCTCAATAAGGATAAATTTCCTTGGCCAATAAATTGTGAGGAGTGGAGTCTGGCTCCTGGAAAACGAAACCAGTTGATTTTAGGATAAAACATTCCCCAGCTTCACAGCAGGGCTGCTGAAACATTCCTTGGAGGGGATTCGCCACCCAAACACGACAAATTTATTTTTAATGCCCACCAAGGTGGTACCTGGTGGTGATGCTCAGCTCTGCCCTGCCAGGTATCCTGGGTTTTGCTCTGAAAAACCTGATTTTCCTGCATGAGAAATCCCCCAAAGCAGACTGGAAAAGGTTTGATTCTCTTCAGAAGGAGCTAAACAAAAGGGTGAATCACAGTCAAGCTTGACAAGCATAAGAGAATTCCCCCAGCTCATCAAAGCAGGGAAAAGAAAAATGAGAGTAAGGCCCACAGGCAGCCAGAAATTAAAACCATGTGGCCCTTTAAGGATGCAGCACATCCAAGAGTTTAGGAACAAAGCTCCAAAAAAGATAAGAGCCTGGAAAATGCACTGCTTCCTCCCAGCTGAAGGACAATCTAGATCCTAACTCACGACTCCAACAGTTCTTTATTCTCTGCAAATGCCCCAAAAAACGGCTCTGGAATGGCCTAACAGAGATACTGAGGATGTTCTGCTCCAAGAAGTGAATTACTGGGGAAAATGTGGGCAAAGAATCCCTCAGGCACCTCTTCATCACAACATATTTCACATTTGTGCTGCAGGTATTTATTTCTCCTGTTCCTCTGCACCATGTCCTGGGCTCCTGAACCCAGGGAAACCAGAGGGCGACTTCCAAAGGCTGCTGAATCTGAATTTCACTCCATTCGAAAGAAGAGCTTTTCAAAGCATTTTATTTAAGAAAATAGAGGTCCTTTGGTTCATTTTTCCTGCACACCTGCAAGTGAAGTGTGTTGTCAGGAAAAGTTTTGCAGCGAAATGAGACCAAGTTAATCCCAAAATTAAGGTGACAGAATTAGAGAAAGTGAGGATGTGAATGAAGAGGGATCTCAGGGGAGCAAAATGCTCAGCCCATGGCCAGTGGGCAAGGTCCAAATTACTGAAATTGTCTCTTGAAGCTCCTTCTTCGTGTGTTTTTAAACGTTTCCTGCCAGTTACAGGTAAAATATCCCAGATTTCCATCCATATCTGCAGTCAGATATGAGGTAAACAAAAAAAAACCCCTTGGCTTGTTTTTTCTCTCCATCTCTCCTAAATGACACTTGGTGCCAACTGAACTTGCTTTTTAATTTTTTTCTTAAATCTACAGAGCAACCCCCACCACTGCTTCGATAAAACCCTCTTATCTCTTTTTTTCTGCCCATCCTACAGTGTTCCCTTTTTCCCTACAATAAACAAACCCAACCCTTTCAGCTGTTCTCTGGGAGCCCTGATTTCTAAATCTGGCACGGGCTGGTTGCTCTGCTTTGCATTCCTCTGGCTAATACCAATTCAAATGAAATCTATTTATTAAAATTTAATAAATAGATATTAAAATTAGTTTTAAAATATGATTTAAAATAGTAAATAAAGTATTTTAAATTTTTTTTTAATATTATTTTTTTAAATTACAAGGGTAGGTCCAGTATTGCAAAACACCTCCTGCCTTTGATCTCACCAAGAGCAAACATACAGCAAGAAAATCTGGGATATTTTTAAGGAGTGAGGAGATTCCAACGGAAGGAGAATCCCAGAATGGTTTGGGTTGGAGGGACCTTAAACCCCATCCCATTGCACCCCCTGCCATGGGCAGGGACACCTTCCACTGTCCCAGGCTGCTCCAGCCTGGCCTTGGACACTTCCAGGGATGGGGAATCCACAGCTCCTCTGGGAATCCTGTGCCAGGGCCTCCCAGGGAACACGAGATCTGCATCAAATTCCACCAAGGAATTTTGGGAGCTCTCGTGTCTGCCCCCCTAATCAGGGACAGCTCTCCAAAAAAAGGATTCCAAACGAGTTGTGACCATCAAGGATTCCGTGGGAACGCTGCACAAATCAGTTCAGAGGTGAGCAGAGAGAATTCCACATTTCCTCTGAAGAAGAAAGTGCTGATAAGAATGAAAACGTGCTTAAAACCTTTATTTCGATCCAACAAATATTGTACAGCCACTCCAGTGACTCACTAAGATGCCCAACACTATTGTAGACGGTAATTTTATTTAAAAATAAAAACACACGCATTCCTTCAACTGGGCCACTTCAGATTAGGGATCTCTTCAGCCTTTTCTGGAGGGATTTAAAAAAGCTTTGGAGAAATCTTAAAGCTATGGAATTAGCCTGGTATTTATAGCTCCGTTTCCAAGCGTGTTCTTTGAGCTTCCTAGGACGCTCCTTTTCCCATCTGCTGGTTGTTGACACGGTGTAACCTCGTATTTCGATCCGGAAAATCTATCAGAATGAGAGCATTCGATTCGATTTAGTGCTGGAGAGCTCCGGCTCCATCTCAGGCAGCTCCACTTTGCTGCTCCAGCATCATCCAGGGCAGGAATGGTGCTGCAGATTTTCCACCAGACAACTGCAGCTCTATTGTTTGATTATGTCAAAATACGTTGCTCCCAGTTGTGACTAATGCTCCGTGTGAATCACGGCAGCACAAAATGCTGCTTTTCTCCCCACCGCAGCGCCGTGCTTCACGTGCTGCCTGGATACAATCTGGTAAATCGAGGCCAGGAAAGTTTTTTTCCTTTGTTCTCTCATCAAAAAGTCCACGTTTGGGTGCACTGCCTACCTTCCACCAAGGCATGGACTGCTGAACTGTTCACTTCTCTACTTCAGCACCATCAAATGTTGAAGATGCTTGATTTTCTGTTTGTTTTTTTAATGTTGCCTCAAATGTTTTGTCTTGAAACTTCACCCCCACAGCATAAAACTACCAAAAAAAAAAAGAAAAAATTCAAGTCTCCCAGCTCAACAAACGCATTGATTTACTTTGGAATACTCACCTACATTGCTTCTCATGGTCTTGCTTCAAGTTATCTTGGGGATCTTTTAGGCTTTTTAGAATTCCTGCTGCGCTTTGAGCTTTGCTTTAGACAGTCTCCTGTGGTGCTCTCGATGATGGGCTATGTCCATTGGGGCCGGCTGCTTGCCTCCCTCCACCCCTCATCTGAGGAACTCCTGCACCCCTCTTACATCTGCTGAGACAACCACAGCATTTCAATCAAAACAACGAGCCAAATGTGTTCATTCCACCTTTCCTGACTGCTCTGTAAGCCCCTTCCCTAGTATATATTTTTATATAATAATATATATATATATATAANTTGCTCTGTAAGCCCCTCCACAATTACCCCCTCGTATAAACAAAGTGATTTTTGTTTTTAAGGAACGGCTTCGACTGGAACCGAAGGTGCCTTTTGAGTTGTACTGATCCACACTAAAACCCTCCGACTAAAGTAAAAAAAGCTGAGTTTTAGAGCTGTGATGCTGCAAAAGGCCTTGGTGAGGTGGAAGGTTCCAGCAGCACCACTGATGAGCTATAAACGACGAGCTATAAATGACGAGCTATTAACGATGAGCTGTTAATGACGAGCTATTAATGAGTCCTGGCTCAGGTACAGGACGCTGGGGAACCCCTGGCTGAAACAGAAGCTGTTGGATCACGGAATCCCAGAATGGTTTGGGATGGAAGGGACCTTAAAATCAGCTGACTGCAGCCCCTGCCACGGGCAGGGACACGTTCCCCTAGTCCAGGTTGCTCCAAACCCTGCCCAGCCCGGCCTTGGCTCATTATTCCCTAACACCTGCCTGCTCCTGAGCCCTTTCCGTCCTTCCCGCGCTGCTCCAGAGGCTCCAGCGCTGATTCCCGGCTGGAATCCCTCCGAGCCCGGGAGGAGCCGACAGCCTGCCCAGGAGCTGGAGGCAATTAATTGGATTCTTCCAGAGGTGAAATGGATTGGAGCTCATCAGGTTAAAGGCATCTCCCAAAGAGTTAACGGGGCCGTGAAAGCCTCGGGTCTGAGAGCCTGAGGACTCAGCACGGGCACAGTTGGGCATCAAACTCACAATTAGTGGGGATTTCACATTTGTTCCAAAATAAATCTCCCTTTAAAACAAATGCAACATCAGTGATTTCTGAATCCTTTAGAAAACGGAAAGAATTAGTTCTGATTTTCAAACCACCTCTTCGGAATCTCTTTTAAAGCCATTTATCATCACGGTGAAGGTCTGGGTTGTTGTTAAGACCTTCTCCTGTCACAGAAAACACTGACAGAAAATGGGAATGAAAAATTTCCGATAAGCCAAACAAACAGGGTATAACAAAAGGCACAAAGTGCACTGGCTCCCAAACACAGCACTTCCCACGATTAGTTAAATATCTCGGTGAAGTTTAGAAGCAAAACCTGCAATTTGGTTTCACTGATTTCATCAGTATCTCCAATTTAACTGAGTTTTCAATTGATCTTCCCAATTTAAGGGCAAAATTAGGGCCCAGCATTTTGTAAAAATGGGCATTAATGACTCTTGGTTGTCTCAAGCTGCATTTGCCAACCTGGCAGAGCCTGCCAGGAACAGGTTTTTTTCACATGCAAACTTCTTAAAATAAAAATGATTAACTCTGTAAAGTTCTTCCCCAACCAGTACCACTTTAAAAATGACACCCCTAGAAAATTATGAATATATATTTAGATTTTCTTAAGCACTGGGGCACTAGAAAACGTCAATGTTTAGGCTCTATAGAGGGTTTACCTGTTTTTAATACCGAGTACTAACAAAGAACATCCAGTCCATAGATATTCTTGAATATACAGATATTATTGAATGGAGGTTTTTCAAAACATGACCATTTAATGCAGATTATTCATATAATTATAATTTATCTTTACAGTAATAAAAACACATAGAAAGATGGTATAACCTACCATTAAAGAATTTGCATTAAATTGTATTTTAGACCATGATTCCATTATGGATGCAACATTCTTCAGATAAAATTATTTATTAATGTTTAAACACACTGAAAGGTATCGATAAAAGACATTTTTACGAAGAATTCCCCTGGAGCAGAGTGCTAATCACAGCAACCAGTGCAAAACTCTAAATTTACTGGAAACAATTCCAATAGATGGATGAAAGAGCCCAAGAATAAAACCTAAGTCATAGCAGGGCTTAAAAAATCTGGGTCACGTGGCCAGTGCTAAGGACTGGAGGAGCAGCACGGAAAGGAGCTTCCTCTAAAGGCCTCGAGAAATCTACAGCAGAAGAATTAATTTCAATGAATAATCTGATTTTTAACTTATCAAAAAGAAATAGCGACCATAAATTAATGATAAAATTATCTGTACTGAGCATATGGAAATGGACTTACACAGCGACTACAGAATTTTTGTTTTTTTTTATTCCATGCACATCCCTAACAATAAACTTCCCAAAAAAGTTGCAGGAATCCTGCAGTGACTTTATTTCTGGGGAAGACACATCTGTTTTTTCAGAGCCTTTTGCTGTCTCCTTCCTTTGTGAGCTTCCTATTTACATAACAAGTCTGTGCTAAGAGATTAAAAAAATCCTGTCCCCATCTAATCTCTCCAGATACAAACAATATTCTTACAACTACAGTATTTGGAGGATCTAAAATTATAGATACTTTTTACGAGCAAACATGAAAAACACCAAAACCCGTTATTCCAGTAAGAGCAACAAACTGAACTTTTTAATTGTGTGCTGTCACAAATGAGTAAAAAAGAGGGTGGCAGTCAGCCAGTTCTCTTTTTACTTTAGCTGCGTTTTAAATGCATTTCTTCTAAATCAAACAACTTGATTATTGGCTGTTTTTCAGGTTATTTTTCTTCTTTACTCCGTGGCATAACTGAAAACCTCCTTTCCAAGCCAGTTAATTCCACATTAGAGCCATGAGCTCCGTGCTGGGAAATATTAGCAGCAGCTTAGAGACCTGTTTGGGAGCATCCAGTTCTGCCTGATTTTCCTTACAGGAATTGCTATTTTTAAGTGGGAAAGTCACACAAATTTACATTTATTAATTGCATTGCCTTTCATTTCAGAGAAACCAGAGAATCCCAGACAGGTTTAGGTGGGAAGGGAGCTGAAATTCCATCCATTCCCACCCCTGCCACGGGGACACCTTCCATGATCCCAGGGTGCTCCCAGCCCTGTCCAACCTGCCCTGGGACACTTCCAGGGAATGGGAATCCTCAATTTCCCCGGGCTACCAGAAAGGCAAGGAGAGAATTCACCTACCTGAAATCAGGAAGACTGGTGGGTGTAATCCCCCAGGATTTGGTGGGTCTCGGAACTTTTGGGAAGAATGAGAGAAGTGCTGTTTCTTCAAGTCTTTGTGGTTTTTGCCCGTTTTGTTGCGATAAAGCCTCTTCTTCCTGCAGTAAAATACAGATTGTACTAAAAGGGCATTTGCAGAAAGGCAAATTATTCTTAATTTCCCTCTGGAAGGATCTCTGTCCTCACTGCCCATAAACACAGGAGCAGGAGGATTCCCTGCAGCCCAGGTAGGGTCCAGGTCTGGCTGTATCCTCCCCTGCTTGGCACTTGTCGAGAATTTAAGGCTGTAAAAACAGAGCCCACACAGCTGGAGAATGGAGAAAAGGACTTTAAAACGAGATATTCTTGAGAGGATCCACCACAAAACTTCAGGGAACTAAAATAGCGAAGAGACGCCCAGTTTTGCTTATTTATATACACATCTCTTTTTATATACACTCACACACATGGACATTGCTATAAATTAATATAAAAACCCCCAAAGTAGTTTAGAACCATTGAAAGTAGGTTATAGACTTGTAGACTTCTTTTTTTTCCCAAAATGCCTTGAATATTTTCCTCCTAATCCAAACAGAATTCTGTGACTTGAACATGTGATGGCGAATCACGACCCGGGCCTAAGCAGGGCCTTGAATTTCATTTTATTCTTATAACCAGCATAAAAAGTGGGTGAAAATACACATTATATGTGCATGATTATGCTTGAAGTAACCACAGGGATTTTCAGGTTTCCCCAGTTCAGACTCAACCCAGAAGGCCTGGCCTAAATCAGAGCTCTAATAATATTAATATAATAATATTAATACATAATAATATAATATATTAATTATAATATATATAATTATAGTTATAATAATATATAATAATATATAATACATAATAATGTAAATATATTTATAATAAATATATTAAGATAATATATTAATTATCATTATATCAATATATAATTAATATATTAATATACAATAATATAAAATTAATATTATAATAATTTTCCTCCTCAGCAGAAAGCCTAAAAACTCTGGCGACACCAGATTTTTCCCTTTACTCCTCCATTTTCCTGGAGTTTGAGGGAATTCCCGAGGTGTGTGTAGCCCCTCAGAGGGCACAACTCATCCCTCTGCTCCGAGGCTGCTCCCTGTGCCCCGCGTGGATGAGCCCAGGGAGCCGATTTGTGGATTTCTGCTGGATTAGCCTTAACCCAGATCCCTCCCTAATCCCTGCGGCCGCAGCACCGCTTGGGCTGGAGCAGGGAGGAGCGGCACACGGTCAGGAATGAGAAACTCCAAGTGGGAAGAGCAGCAGCCGCTTGGAGAAATCCAGGATGTTTGCTCATTTTATTTCCGAGGCCCGCAGCGCTCAAAATCTCTTCTGTGTTCACGGCAGCATCTCAGTGTATCTGTTGTTTAAATAATTGTTTATCTGTTTACAGCTTCCTAATTCTCAATTTTAACCGTTATAACGCCAAAGAGCAAGAGAAAAAAACCTAAAAAAATCTGACCACCTGACTAAAAGAAAAGAAATCAGAAAGCTGTTGGAAACAATAATCTCGCTTCCATACTGACTGGAATTCCCATCGATTATCCGAGTATTTGCTAGGTATCGGGAGAAAATGAAGTTAAAGCAGAACAGATGGCAGAAGAAAAAAGAAGCAGCAGCTATCCCACCTTCCGAGGCTACCTTTGCAGGAACATATGGCCTTTCCCTGGGCTTTTGCACGACAACAAGCTGGCCAGATGAACAGAACTTCAAAAATGAACTGTAACTGCCTGACAACACCGTGGACCACGTGAAAAACACGAAAGCTCAAAGAAATACCAAAATACAGGCAGGTCTTCCTGAGAAGTTAATTCAGAAATCAGCTGGAAGGCCAACAAACTATCACCTTTCTTTAAATTACGTGATAGATCGTTATAAATGTAACATAGAGATCTATTTCCCTCATGTATGTGATATATATATATATATATATAAGGCTAACATAGTAACACATTTGCTTTACGTACGTGATACGGAGATATGAGGAACATTTTTCAAAGGTTTGGCAACGCTGTCATTTGAGTGGCTGTTGTTTTGAGCACGTAAGATGTAAGAAGGGATATTATCTATTTTTTGTGTCTCCAGTTACAGGGAATCAAAAAAGAAATGGAGTTTTAATTTGCAAGAGGACAAAAATCAGACATCAGTTTAAGTCAGTATCTCAGTTCTATAAATCCTGACTAGCTGATACCTCTGCCTGCAGTTTGGACATTCTCCACATCTTGATGAAGTTCATACTCAAGATTTAGACCCCAAAGTCTGGAGAATAAAGGTCTCTCCAACAATCGCACGCTCCAATTTATTTCGGTTTTCTCGAAACATCTTAGAATTAAATTTGATGAATAATTTACAAATTATTTTCATTCATCTGTAACACAGCACTTTGAAAACTCGATTTGTTTCCCTCAGCCCCTTCGCACACCTGGTGTACAAGCATTGCTGTTTTCTGGCTCACAATGGAAATGTAATCAACTTTTCTCCTTCACTGATCTTTAATTTAATATAGAGATAACTGAGAAACTGATGAGAGCTGAGAAGATAAACAAAGAATTTGAGGTCTGCACAATGCCAATTTGTCTTTTCTCCTATTTCTCCTAAACAAATGCTGCTAAAGGAATGAGTTAGTAAAAAAATTCAGTAGTTATTACCATGAACTAACAATTAAGTGAATTTTTTAATCACAGAACCCCGGAATGTCTGGGTTGGAAGGGACCTTCAAGCCCATTCCATGGCCAGGGACTCCTCCCAGGGACCAGGATGCTCAGGTTCTCTCTGTAGGCGTCTCTACCTCAGCCTCATCATACAAAACAGAAATATCCCCCAAAAAGTGAAGGCATTTGGTAAAATAACCCAAATGGGAGAGAAATAATTGTCACAACTGCCTTCCACCCTCTCTTCCTGCCCCTCCAGCTGCTGCTGTGCTCCCACGCTGCTGGAACACTTCCTCCACAGGCAGGAGTTAACTCAACCCACCCGAATATCTTAATTTTTATCTCCTGACTCGGATTATTTTATAGAAATATATTTGTGTTGGCCTCGAGATCAGAACATTTTCCATTTCTCCACAACGTACACAACCCTGCAAATACTTGGATGAACACACCCACTGCATAAGGAGAAGAAAAGGATACCTGGACTTTCAGAGGAATCTCTTATCCCAAAGCCCCAAACTCATTAGGAGAGAAGAAATTTCATGCAGCAAGCACACCAACAGTTTATATTTTTGCCTCATGACACTTTATCATCACATAATAAAGTGTCTTCTTTTAGCCACGACATTATGCCATTGTTTAAAATTAAATCCTCCCCAAAGAAAATAACATAAACTTCTCTAAACTGTGTTGCTTCTTATTTAAAAATTCTTGGCACAAATGTCCATAACTGGCAAATCTTGATTATTTTAAACTCTCTTGCAGGACAGATGCTGCCATGGGAGCTGAGAGGAGATTCCAGCAGACTCTGCTCTGGATTGAGGCTCCAACTGAAATTATCCTGAAACTGGAAAGGCTGAGAAAATCCAAAATGAATTTCCACGGAGAAGGAATTTCATCCCAGTTCCATCCCAGCCTGCTGCCGGCCGCCTCTGTCGCTGTCACTCCACCTCCTCCAAGCAGTTCTTTCAAAGTGATGCTGCTAATTAGTACAACTAATTGTCCAATTCATTGATAGAAGTATCAGGATGGTATTTGAACAATCCCCAGGCACAGGGCTCTTAAAGCAGAATTCAGTTTCTGGAATTCTGATTCAATTCTCGCTAAGGTTAATGGATGGTTTCCCACTGAGTTTAATATAATCCACACTGGATCACTCCTGAGTCTATATTTATATAAAAATGCCCTACTATTTCAATCTGTTTGATCAATTTAAAAATATCTCTCTCATTTATTCAGAAATAGAGCTCAAAATTCTATAAAAATTTAGCCTAGGATTGAATGAGTTTTCGGAAAGCTTCGAGAGATTTTATAAAGTTTGGTTTTAAGGTTTTTCTTAAGTAAATGGTACTAAATAATCAAATAGTCCTCTGATTTTTAGAAATACGTATCGCAACAGCACTAAGGCCAAAGGGAAATGTTAAATATTATTAATGACAAATGTGCCAAATGTCACTGGGGAAAAGCACAGCACAAACAAGGATTTAAAGGTGTCAAGGTGTTTGACAGCAAATCAACAACAGGAAGAACTAAATCCCAGATTTTTAAAGACACAAAAGTATAAATTGAAGGATTTTCACATCAGCAGAGCACACAGAGGAAAAGGATCCCAGAACAAGACTTTCAGTGGCAGTCAGCAAACAACTTGGTTAAACCTAAATTTGCTTTTTTATTGCATAATTTTATATGACGTTTTCTCTATGACCACAAAAAACCCCTTTCAAGCCGAAGAAACTTCTAATATACAAGAAGTTGAACAATTTTAATTGCTTTGCAAGTTACCTTAAGAATGAAACAATATTAATATAATAATTAAAGTATAAGTGTAGTAGAATTATAGCCTTACAATTTTGTATGGCTCTAAGAACAGTGAACTGCAAAATGCCAATTTAATGACTGAATTTTTCCTCCTTCGCAGAAACCACAATTAAAGTGTCCCAGTTCCTTCATCCTCAGCCTGTTTTTTGCACTTCCTGGCTTCAGGCATAATAAAAGATGAAGTTTCTGACCCCTGAAGCTTTTGTTTCCTCTCCTGTACTTGCAAACTTCCCTAATTCAAAGGTCTGGCAGGAAGGAGTTAACGGGAGCTCCCAGATGAGAGACTCCATCTCCCAGGGAGAGCTGGAGACATCCGTTCAGGGGGAAAAACTCGGGATTCCTGCTGAATTACGTCAGATTGGAATTGATGGACAATCAGATCCCCTGGAAACACCGATCTGGGAGAAGATTCCTGCTCCATCCCACGTGAGCTGAGAGTGAGGATCCTCCTGCAAAGCTGAGTTCAGTCTGGCAGCTCTGAGAGAACTCTTCCCAAATTTTGAGAAGCAGCCTCGCTGTGATGTGTAGCGAGCTGGGCATGCCAGCTCCAGGCAGCTGGATGTGATCTGCCAGGACTGGGAAAGGCAGGAATGCCAGGTGTGGCACTGGGAGTGGCACCAGCTACTGGGATCTGTACTGGGGTCTGTACTGGGATCTGTATCGGGATCTGTACTGGGGTCTGTACTGGGATCTGTACTGGGATCTGTACTGGGATCTGTACTGGGGTCTGTACTGGGATCTGTACTGGGATCTGTACTGGGATCTATACTGGGGTCTGTACTGGGATCTGTACTGGGGTCTGTACTGGGATCTGTACTGGGATCTGTACTGGGATCTATACTGGGGTCTGTACTGGGATCTGTACTGGGGTCTGTACTGGGATCTGTACTGGGATCTGTACTGGGATCTGTACTGGGGTCTGTATTCCTCAGCAGGAAAACAGAAATACAAGGTCTGGACATGGCTTCACCCAGAAACTTGTTCCTTACCTCACAACTCCGTGAGCTGCTGCTCCTCCAATCAGCCTCTCCTGTATTTCAGTGTTTTTGGGCTCTGGTTTTTTGAGCTGATCCAAACCAAGCCCAATTTAAAGGATCTGAACGGTCCCGTCACCTTCAAAAAGCTCAAGGCTGAAAGTAACTCCATACACGAAGAACTTGATTGGATTTTAAAAGTACCTTTCAAGGGATGGCAGCACCATGCCAGGAGAGAAAACTTCAATCTGCTTTGTTGGAATGCGCGAATGTGCAAACGTGGCAACCAAACCTAAACAAAACCGGGACCTAAAATAACCTCGAACTGGAATTCTGCTGCTGCCCTCTCTTTGGATGGACGTGATCAACAAGCGTGAGGAACAGGACCCTCATCTGGGCAACCAGAGTCTGAGAGAATGTCAGCAAAACACGGTTTTCACAGAATCACAGAATGAACTAGGTCGGAAAACACCTTCGAGATCATCAAGCTCAACCTAAAACATAAAGACAAAACGAAGCCATCCTGTAAATGGCACCAGAGCATAGAAAATGCCAATTTTAGCTCCTGCTCCACTGCAGAGAACAGATGGAAACACTCTGGAAAACAAGAATGATTCCTTAATAATTCAATAATTACTCCCTAATACCAAGACAGCCCGAAAACCAGTAAGAGCATCTTTAATTTTCCATGAACAGAGATCTGTGCACCTTTTGGGGCTCCTTCAACATCATCAGTGATCAGACTTCAAATCAGTTGAGTTTCCTGCTCTGTGTCATCATCTAAAGCTTTTAGCAGCCTCATAATATATATATTTTAAATAATATAACATGTATATTATGATATTCTGATTTTATTATTATCATCCTGATATTATTATTATTATTATTATTATTATTATTATTATTATTATTATTATTATTATTATTATTATATCGGATACTATTATATTGGATATTATTATATTGGATATTGTTATATGGGATATTATTATAGCTGATACTATTATGATGATTTTCTTGATATTCTGGATTAACAGCCACAAATATCAGGGCCCGGGTCTTTCCTGAGCTCAGGTCCTTGCAGGTAACAGTTAACCGGTACTAAGTGGAAGGACTGAATTAGTAAATCTTAAGTAGGGTTACAAAGAGTCAACACCAGGCAGATACAGGCTCCTGAATTATTTATTTTTTGAACTATAAACACGTCCCCTGCTAAAGCAGCAGAATTAAGAAGCTACTCGTGCAGGTAGATCCCCATCTTGCATACTAGAGCTTCACTACAAGGCCGTGTAAATTCACTCAAGGTAAGAATTTATCCTAAACTTAGAGGAAAATGTCTAAATGGAAACACCAAATAATGTGGCTGTGAGTGCTGCAGGTCAGCCCAGCTGAGCACATGGTGGTGAACACAGGAGGGTAAAAAAGGTTTGTACCTCAGCACCTTCAAGTATTTTAGGCAGCAGATAAAAAGGAGCAGCTTAAACCAAGGTTTTTCTCTAAAAGACTTCTGGTTACTTTGTCCAAAGAAACATCAAATACAGAAAATATGAATTCACCCGCACGGAAATAACACTGTACTCTCACATCCCTCAAATGATCATCAAGGGCTATGGTCACACCTATTTACCAAAATATTTCACATCAGCGTTTCTCCCCACTTGATGTAACCACATCGTTTTACGGCAGAATTAATGTGACAGCACAAGCATCCCTTCTGCTTTATTAATTGAATTAATTGTCTTGGTCCAAACCCACAACAAGCTCTGAATTTGTTGCAACCACACCCTGAACGGCAGCCTGGGCTTCGCAAAAAAAATCTCAAAGCTGAAAATAAAATAATTTAGGAAGGAATTCCTGGCTGGGAGGGTGGGGAGGCCCTGGCACAGGGTGCCCAGAGAAGCTGGGGCTGCCCCTGGATCCCTGGCAGTGCCCAAGGCCAGGCTGGACGGGGCTTGGAGCACCCTGGGACAGTGGAAGGTGTCCCTGCCATGGCAGGGGTGGCACTGGATGGGCTTTAAGATCCCTTCCAACCTGAACCATCCTGTGACTCCACGAATTCCTGTACAATTCTGTACAATTTCTGTACCTCTGGATAAATTCTGCCAATAAATTTGATACAAAGCCATTTTTGTAGCGCATTTTCCAGCTGCTCTTTCCGAATACAGAAGAAATAAAACCAATAAAAAGGAACAGAAGCTTGTTTTAACCTTTACTTTCAAATTCTTGTGTGATCAGCAACAGGAGATGACTCGGGAAGGGCCAGGGATGTAACCAGGGGTGTGGAGTCATCCCGAGGAACAGATCCAACACCCCTTCAGAGCAATGATTTTTCTCTGCCCAAAATGATTGCAGACTCAGGCAGGGACTTGAGAGATGATTTTGGAGAAGCTGAGCCAAACTGAAAAGTCTCTTCACACAGAATTGAAAATTGTTTTTAAAATTTCCCACTCTTCAAGAGTAACACTCGCAAAAACTTAATCCATGAAGCTTTTTGGAACTACAGCAAGATAATTTAACACGTTGTGCTGCTCTGAAGCTAAGGTCACACATTCTGCCATCATGTTGTGCATGAATTTTGATTTCCCTCAGCATTATGGTATTTGACATTCATGGAATCATCTCAGGTTAAGGCAAACGGTGAAATGTTGCATCAGGTTGTATTTTAATAACTGGAATCGAGGATTTCAGGTATTTTGCACCACTGCAAAGGCACCATGTGTACATTTACATGCAGTGACTGTTGTATCCAAGGAAAAGCCGCTCAGTGATTTACAGCCACAGCACTCAAGCACAATTATCAGCTTTGAAACCCATCAATTTGATTTTTTTCCCCTTTCTTTCTTGCTTTTAGCTGGCACTAGCACAAGGAGTTCTGGCATAGACTGCTTTCAGTTTGTACACATTTCAAACCAGTGTTGATTTCCTGGGACAGATGATTTAGAACTGCCACGTTCCCTTTAACGGAGCAGGGTTTGCAATTGTACAAGATTTCTTGTATTTTTAACTCTTGGGCTTCCAGCACCCAAAGCGAGGCTCATTTTCTCTTTCCACTAAAAAGTGACTTTTTCTCTCTCAAACCACTGCAAAGTCTAACAGGGACAGTGTGTCTCCTTTCCTCTCTACCCCTGCTGGATTTAATAAACTGCCAGGGATAGACACATAACTTTAGGCTTAGTTTTTGTTCTTAGGAAGGGACAAAAAGGAACGGGCATCCCATTTATTTTTGGTAGCTTTTGGTGTAACAGCAACGCAATTTAACATACTCTTCTACCTTTTAGAAAAAAAAGGGATATTGCTGCTCAGGTGCATTCCAAGAGAAGCGAGAGAGCTTTCAGGGATGTTAATGGTGAAGTTATCAGCTACTAAGCTTCTTCCTGGAAGTGTTCTCTGGAATACTGCAAATCCTGGTAATTCTGAATACCTAACGAGTAGGAGTTTTCCCAGGCTGACTCCCTCAGGGATGATGACTCCTGGATAAACACCTGTTAGGAGCCTTGGCATCTTCCCCGGGAGGGTGGGGAGGCCCTGGCACAGGTTCCCAGAGGAGCTGTGGCTGCCCCATCCCCGGAATCGTTCAAGGCCAGGCTTGGAGCAGCCTGGGACAGTGGGAGGTGTCCCTGCCCATGGCAGGGGTGGAATGGGATGAGCTTTCGTCCCTTCCAACCCAACCCACTCCATGATTCCACGATGGTCTGGGGTGTGAAGCATTGGGAATCGCTGCCCACGCCCTGCCGGTGTCCATGGTGAAAGCACACGTTGGTGTCCTGCTCCCAACCATCCCAACGGGACTTCCCACCACAGGGAAACCTTCTCCTGGAGAGCCTGGAGGCACCAGCGCAGCTCAGGGTAACTCCGAGGGAACCACGGGACACGAGGAAAGCTCTGCTGCCACCTCCCAAATCCCTAAAGCTGTTTTTGGACTGCAACCACTGAAACAACAACAGCTGAAGAGACAGTTTGATTCCTGCAAAGCACTGGCCAAAGGCCCTCGATCTTGTACTCCTGTCAGAATCCACCCACAGGTACCGTATGTGACACCTAGCGAAAGCTGTGAAAAAATTAAATCACCCTAATTAGGCAGCCAGCAGGCCCTCCCATTCTTTATTAGGTGCTTAGGAAATGTCGAAGGGAAAAAACATCCAGGCCCTGGAGATCACCAACATTTGCATTTGAAACCACACCAAGACCACACCTTTGAGTGAAAAGGAGATAAAATGCAAGTTTTTCTGATGTTCAAAGGGTGCCTTGAAGGTGTCTCACATTTTCAGCTATTTCAGTGCATTTTCTTTAGAAGCACAGATCAGGTTTGTGGGTTTATTGTACTATTTTGCTTTCTAGTCTTGAAAGCATCAACTCAGCGTTCTGAGCTTTGAGCTTTCACAAATATTCTGTGTTTTATTTTAATGTCAGGCCTTGAGCTGCTGTGGACAAGGACAAGTCAAGACCCATTTGGACCAATCCAGATGTGCCACAGGTTGTCCCAGCACTCACTTTTGTTGGCCAAACCCTGAATTAAGTAATTTATTGAACTGAAATCACCAAGTTGCAGATGTTACGGCAAAATCTACTGACAGACAAATTCGTGTTTATTTTCTCCAGAAGACCTTCACGAGAAAACCTCATCAGAAACATTTTCAATACTCCTCCAAAATCTTTATTTTTTAGCTTTTATTGGAGCTATAGAATCACGGAAATGAATGACAGGGATGGCTTCAGAATTGACAGTGTTTCACACGAGTTCAAGGACAGGTAAGAAGAAATTTAACTGGTTTGGAATCTCTGTCCTAGAGCTCATCCTGCAAAACCTGACAAAGAGTTACGTAAATGTTTGAAAAGCAGAAGGGCCAGGTATTTGGAATGAGAGGCCAATCCAGAGTGCAGGAATGGAACAATGAAATTTGGGAACGGAAAAATGAAATTCGGGAATGGAACGATGAAATTTGGGAATGGAACAATGAAATTCAGGAACGGAACAATGAAATTCGGGAATGGAACAATGAAATTTGGGAATGGAACACTGAAATTTGGGAATGGAACGATGAAATTTGGGAATGGAACAATGAAATTCAGGAACAGAACAATGAAATCTGGGAATGGAAAAATGAAATTCAGGAATGGAACAATGAAATTCAGGAACAGAACACTGAAATTTGGGAATGAAACGATGAAATTTGGGAATGGAACAATGAAATTCAGGAACGGAACAATGAAATCTGGGAATGGAAAAATGAAATTCAGGAATGGAACAATGAAATTCAGGAACAGAACACTGAAATTTGGGAATGAAACGATGAAATTTGGGAATGGAACAATGAAATTCAGGAACGGAACAATGAAATCTGGGAATGGAAAAATGAAATTCAGGAATGGAACAATGAAATTCAGGAACAGAACACTGAAATTTGGGNGTCATTCCAGAGCTGTGTTTGTGATTCTGTGATTTGGGCATGTAACTGAAATGCTTTTTCATCAATTCCCACTGGGTCATGACTCCAGGATTCAGCAATTCCAGCAGGACAATCCTCAATCAGTTTGCTTTAAAATCACCTTTTCATCATCACTAAATCACCACATTTAGTTCGCTGCTAGAACATACAGTTCAATCCATGACTCATGTTTTATAAATTTCTATTCCCACCTAAACAAATGATTTCCTGTTGTGTCAGTCCAGCAGATCTTTTGTATGTTGTGGTTTGGGGTTTTTTCCCTCCCTTTTCAATGAATACATCCCATTATTGTAAATATTCTATGAACTTGAATCTTAGCTAAAATTTAAGGAGCACAGCCCTGCTATTGCAACAAGTAAGGAAGAATCTGTAATCCTTGCAAGCTCTCCTTGCCTCCCTTCCCTTCATCCCACTTTTCAAGTTCACTTCCCAGGCTGAGGGGCTAAACTGGCTTTAGCTTCTTACATCCTTCTGGATTTAGGGATTGATCACAGAGCAGGAAGTCAGACCCTTCTTTCCTTCCAGCCAGAAATGTAATCCCCCTGACCTGAACCCAAAAATCACTTATGGCTTTAGCTCTTCCTCCAGAATTTCTCCATAACGGGGAGGACAGAATGCTGGAATTCTGTCAGCCCATACCTGGAGTGCAGGCTCTGAATACACAGCAATGCCAATTTTTCTCCCTCAGAATTTGGTGTTTAACTATTGATTTGGGGCAGCACAAGCCTTACCTTAAGAAATGTTTCAGCCTCTGAAAAAATCTCTATTTAAAACCTACCACACTGTGTCTATCAGCAATTTAGGGGATAAAAAACCAAGGCACATGAGGAGTGCAGCTACAAACGTAGCACTTTATAGATCAGATTTATGCCACAGAGCCAGAGCAGGAGGACACTGGGCTGTGCTCCTCAGCTCCCTTGTTGGGAGGTCATTTCCACACAAATGCCTTGCACAAACTTCTCCCAACTGGCATCGTTTTTCCTTTGTGCAAGCGGTGCAAGAAAAGGCTGAAGCACGAGCACAGCTGAGGGAGGTGCACGAGGAATAACGGACTGCAACAACAACAAGTGAAAATACAGCTAGGGAGGATTTAATACGTATAAAACACAGAGAAAATATCTCAGTGCAGATCACAGAATGGTTAAAGTTGGAAAAGATCTCTAAGATCATCAAGGTGAGAGGTAGAAGAGTATTAATTTTATATAAAATGCCATTTGTTACCGTTATAGGTAATTAACATGGAAACCATTTTCTAGGTGCCGTGGTGAGCTCACTGGCAGTGCCAGGCTCTGACACACGATCAGGGAGCTGTGATCAGGCTCTGGGAAAGGCGATAGCCTGGGAGCTGCAGGAAGGCAGGGAACAGTCCCTGGGCTGTCTCCCGGCCTTTGGCTTTCTAAATTCACACAATCCCACAAGGGACTGGCTTGGAAGCTCCTCCATTCCCACCCCTGCCATGGGACACCTCCCACTGTCCCAGGCTGCTCCAAGCCCCGTCCAGCCTGGCCTTGGGCACTTCCAGGGATCCAGGGGCAGCCACAGCTCCTCTGGGAATTCCAGCCCAGCCCATCTCCACCCTCCCAGCCAGGAATTCCTTCCCAGTATCCCATCCATCCCTCCCCTCTGGCACTGGGAAGCCATTCCCTGTGTCCTGTCCCTTCATCCCTTGTCCCCAGCCTCTCTCTAGCTCTCCTGGAGCCCCTTTAGGCCCTGGAAAGTCACCCCAAAGCCCTTCCTTACTCTCCCTTAGATGCCTAGAAAAGAAGAAGGACCTGTGTGGGGCAGGAAATCAAATCCTGTAGGGAGCAGCTCCAGGGATGTCAGACACAACCACACAACCCACGCCCAGTGAGGTCCCATCTTCCCTCCAAGACAGATTTCCCAACAAGTATTCCTGGTTTGAAAGCATTTTCTCGTGGATCAGCCACACTCCCCTCTTCACAAAAATACTCAAATATAACTCTGTGCATTAAACATGGGCTCTCAGAGTCTGTTTTTCCAGGGAACAAGTGTGTGATTCCCATCTCCTGCTCCGGTCTCATCAGCTTGTCCTTATCCCTGTCCCTGCAGCTGCAGCCAGGCTGGTCCTTCATAATTATAACCCATCTTTAACTGGAATTTTAGCTCCACATTCCTGCAGCCCAAATCAAAACTATTCATGGAGAATGTGTAATTTTATATTTTAAATATGTTTAGATGGGACCATCATGATAATCTGAGGGCATCGGCCCTCGTGAAGAACATCTGTGTCAAAGCAGGGACTTGTCCCCTCCTGTGGGTCTATTTTTAAAAGCCTGAAATGTATTTTAGATTTTAGATCATCAAGGAAATGCAATTTAAGACAAATCAGAAAAATCAGGTTTTATGTATAGACAACTTCATAATCATCATTTCCACTGAAAAGGCATTAGAAAAAAGCCTTTTAAGTGCTAAGAAAGAGAAAAAACAACTGAGTTATGGAAACACGCTTGGTAGGAACCCCCAGATTTTACACCCTCGTGCTCAGGAAGGTGCCTGGCTCACTTTTAAATCCTCACAATCCTTTCCAAGAGGAGACATTGTAAAAGAGCTGGATTTCACAGGATCGCAGGGATGCAGACCAGGGCTACCCACAGCCTATTCCTGACAGATGGAAAAATCAGCCAAATATTGATAACGTGGCTCTATTTTTTTTTAACTAGCATCACCTGAACCAGGGATTTGCTAACTCGCTTCACTGGAAGATACAAGTTTTGCAGTTTCCTAACAGGAGTGAATTTGCAGGGAGTTTTAAAGTGCCCTGTGCAGGAACAAAGTGCTTCCTCTCCCATCACCAGCTCCCAATAACTGTTTTCCAAGGATCACAATCAACTGAATAAATATTAACCCGATCACGGCACGTGCCTGGAATTCTGATCCAACACTCAGAGGCAGTTTACTCAGCTTTTTTGCACTCGAAACGGTATTATAAGATGGAATGATCTCAGGAATGGTGTAAAGAACCCCAGCTGAAGGCTGTGTGTGATGGGGATAGATTGAATCCTACTCTCTGAGAATACAATATCCACTGAAAGCAGCTCCATGAGAACTTCACTGAACACAAAGAGGATCCTCCAGTCGGAACACCCACGTGTCAGACTGTTCCTGAGTGCCATTGTGCCTCCTGTCACCTGCTCATTTGCCTGCAGGATCTGTCCTCTGCAAATGTCACTCGCTGCCACTCAAATGCTGAAATTGTGCTCCAGATAAAAAAGAAAACATAAGCAAATTAAAAAAAAAAAATTAAAGAAAATTAAAAAAAAAAAAAAAAAAAATATATATATATATAGGCCTGAACCAACATAAATGTCTGGACTGGCAAAGGTATAAAACTTCCACCAAAAATTAGCAGCATAAAAAAAATGCTGTTAGAATTATCTAGGGGAGGTTAAACATTATAATACTTACAATATACATGATTTTCCTCTGTTGCCTTTCATTCAAAGGGCACCTGTGGCCAGGTTTCCTTCTCCATTTGCTGCTCCCTTGTTGGGACAGGAATGAAACAAGAATTCACTCCTGGAGCTCCTTCCTGATGAACTATTTCTTATCAAATCACACAAAGATTCACCAGTGAACGCTCCCATTTCCGTGGTACAGAAACAAGAGCATTTTGTTTTCTAACATCTAAACAACGAGCAGCTCCAACAGATTGCTGCTCCCATGGAAAATTCCCACTGGGATCTGTGGCCTCAACAGTTTTAGTCCCTGGATTAAGGACTGCGCGAAAAAGAGGAGATATTTGAACTTTTGATGGGTTTTTAAATAGAAACTTGAGTTCACCTTCCCTTTTCCTAAACCCAGCTGCTTTTGTCCCCACTCTCAGAACGGCACCAAGGAACTGAGGGTGGACTTGGGCTGGGTTTATGGTTGGGCTCCACGACCTTGAAGGTCTTTTCCAACCTAAACGATTCCACGATCCTGTGAGGAAACCTCAAAGAAATGTGATGAATCCTTTGAAGGGATCCAGACTCAGTTCGGGAGGCTGAGTCAAAGCCAGCTGTGGCAATCACTGACCCACCTTGGTGAGGATCTTTCCCTCCCACGAATATTTTTCAGGAATGCGGTAAAAAAATAAAAAGAAGCTTTTTTGTGTTCAGCCCTGGAGCATCACCACAGGTTTGGAGAGGAAGAGAGGCTCTTTTCTTCAGAAACTCGGTGTGTTTGATTTTAAAAGCATCCCTGGTTTTAATTTTCAAGCATTTCCCTGGACTGGGATCCTTCTAGGAGAAGGCCAGTTGAAAATCATAAAAATGATAATGCCTTCCTTAAGCATTTCAATACATTTTTCACCGTGATGGTGGCCCTCCAACGATGAGAACTGATAGGAAGGGGAAAGGAAAACAAAATTGAAGACCAAAATTTAAAAAAAAAAACCCGTCACAACCTTTCAGGCCACCTTCATGTAAAAAAAAAAAGCTGATTTTTTTTAGGTTTTCATTAACAGCTATATTTTAAATTTGCTGCCCTTGAGCTTCCCCTTTTCCAGAAGGAACTATTAAAACAAAAATCAAAGATCAGAGTTTGGTTTGGTGTTTCAACAGAAAAGAATAATTTAGTTTATCTTAAGGACTACACTATACATTCTTCTTTTAAATATTATTTATAATTAATAAATAATGTCAGGAGCTCTTATCTGTTATTTCAAACCAGCAGCACTTTCAGCAAAAAGATGTGGCTTTTACTGCACAGAAATTTCTTGTGATATTACAGCAAAACCTAAGGATGGAGATACGTAACATTTTCTAATACCACAGACTGAAATAATCCAAACCCTCAACATTTTCTGGACATATCCCAAGAACCTCAAAACTTCCTGGAGGTATCCAGGTTCCCGGGGCTGTAGGAAGCCAACCTTTAGCTTTGCTAAGAAAAATTAACTATTAAAAAAAATTAACTGTAACAATTTTGCTATTTTGTTATGAATTTTAAGGAGAGAGGCACTGCAGGATCAGAAAGTTTTGCATTACTTCAACATTTAACGTTGAAATTACAGCTAAATCCCTGAGCTTGATTAATTTGGTTACAACAAAAGAAGTGTTGGGAACATTTCCTTTTGTTCAGAGTGCCTGCTGCTCCAATATTTCAAAATGAAAAGCCTTTGTAGTTGGTTTTATTTACAATATCTGTGTAAGGAAAAATTCAAAACGCCAGCCCATAATTCAGTTTCAGAAGGAGCAGCTGGAAGAGAAACGGGGATCATGGAAAACAAACTTCTTGCTCTGTGCAAAAACTTGGCAGAAGTGGTACAACGATTTCTGCTCAGGCAGAGAACAACTTAGCAAATCTACTACATTTAAAACGTACTTTGAAAATTCGGCTCTAAAATGCACCTCAAAGTTGTGATATTAAAGAGCAACATTAGGAAAATATCTTTTTTTTTAACCCAAATCCGTGAAATAATTTCTGTAGGAAAAAAAATTCAAATTAAGTAGGTCTCCTTTTATTAAATTTAAGAAGGTGGAATTCGTTTATACCTTGCTTTAGAGAGAGCACCTTGGGATTTCACAAAACTCCAAGCCTTTCATATGGAAAGAAGACAGAGCGAGCCAGAAAACTGATTGTTCTCAGAAAAACATCAGGGCTTCAAAAAAGGCAACCGGGGCTCCTTGCTTTTAATGGCAACTCAGGAAAAACAGGCTGAGGAGAAAACCGACGGCGCACAGCCCCGCTCAGCACCGGCCCAAGCCAAACGTCGGGAAGGGCACAGCCGGGAGCCGCGCAGAGCGCCGGGCGCGGGCAGGGCAGGGCTGGCGCTGCGTAACCGCCCTGGAGCGGCTCCAGAAACGCCGCGCTTTGGAGTTTGCTCCCGGAGCTCCGCGGGTCAGGAACGGCTCAGAGACAAACGGGGCTCGGGGCTGGGGGTGGCACAGGGCACGGGACACGTGTGGCAGTTCTCGCGCTACCAGGACTTCCCGTGTTTACAAACATAAATAGATGCAAACCCCACTCGTCCTCCAGGTCTGCAGCCCCAGGTTTCCGTGTTATTAATGCTGGATTTGCCCCCGGCACAAGGAGAACTTGGAGCTCCTGGAGAGGGTCCAGAGGAGGCCACGGAGCTGCTCCAGGGCTGGAGCCCCTCTGGAGCCAGGCTGGGAGAGCTGGGGGGGCTCACCTGGAGAGGAGAAGGATCCAGGGAGAGCTCAGAGCCCCTTCCAGGGCCTGAAGGGGCTCCAGGAGAACTGGAGAGGGACTGGGGACAAGGCCTGGAGGGACAGGACACAGGGAATGGGTTTAAACTGGAATAAGGCAGGGAAAGATAGGACATTGGGAAGGAATTCCTGGCTGGGAGGGTGGGGAGGTCCTGGGCTGGAATTCCCAGAGAAATTGTTGCTGCCCCTGGATCCCTGGAAGTGCCCAAGGCCAGGCTGGACATTGGGGCTTGGAGCAGCCTGGGACAGTGGAAGTGTCCCTGGATGAACTGGATGAATTCTAATGTCCCTTCCAACCCAAACCAGTGCGGGATTGTCCAAAATCTGTTGCTATAAGGTGCCAGAAAGCACGAAGGCAAACTGTGAATTCTGCAGGGAGAGGCCTGAACATTAGTGAGGATGGAAGGATTGAACAATTAAAAGCAGCGGATTGCTGGTGAAATTCCATCCATTTAATGGAAGGGTTTCCCATGCAGGAAAATAGCATGTTATCATATAATTAAAGATAATGCACCAGGTGTGAGCGGGTGAGGCAGGGTCAGGAAGGTTTGGGAGTACTGGACTACACAGGAATGTGGATTCCATCCAGAGAGCCCCTGCTTTTAAAAATAGATCAAATGGAACAGCAGCAGTGGCTGCAATACCTGCACAGCTGAGAGCACTTTTGTGGGGGGAAAAAAAAAAGAGCACAAAATACAAGCTGAGATGCTGAGAATGGGAACTAAATGTTTTCTTGGATTTCACTGGAGCATCCTGAGGTTTATCCACATGTACACATTAAAACTTTCAGGAAATAACCAGTATAACATGAACCTTGCAGAGAAAACTACTTTCCCTGCCCTAGTTCTTCACGTATAAAAAAATGTTTTTTCAGAACCCAAACACAGACTTTGATAATTATTCCCCCAAAACATTTGGTTTCCCTTTACCAAATGGTGTAGATTCCCATTTTAGAACAAATAAAAACATATGCAAAGGTCTATCCTGGAAGGGAAGAGTGACAACAAAACAAACCCAACCCCTCAATAAGGCAGAGGTATAAATAACCTCTCTCAGCTCTGTTTGTCTTTTAAATGGAAAAATCCTCCTTCTGAGGGTCAAAAAAAATCCCCAAACTAAGGGAAAATGAAAAGGGAAGAGAAGTGCCTTCATTTTTTTTTCTTCATTTGCAAAGATTCCATAAATGAGACACTGAATTTGTCCGGGCTAACGAAGCACTTCCAAGAATTCTCTATTGATACTGCTTGAAAATAGAGATTATATATATATATATATATATAAAATATGCATTATAAAGATATGTATTAGAAAGATTTGCAGAACGAGCCCCTTCCCAGCAGATCCTGACTTGACTAAAAGAAGAAAATTAATTACAAACACTGAACAAACTTTGTACTTCAATCAGTTTTAACTGTGCTGCAGCAGAGCATCACCTGGGCCTCAGCATCCCAAGAACAGTGGAGGTTGTATTCCTCAAATTCCCAGCTCCTAAGAGCCATCCAAAGGTCACATTTGAGAATTAAGGAGCTTATCCATGAATTTATCCATGCCCTTCTTCAAGAGCATTTTACAGGCTTCACTTTGAAAAGCCTCAGCTCCAGTTGGTGCCTCCAGAAGTTCAAAACTGAAGCTGTAGCCTCATTTTGGACCTCTCTGCTAAAGCAAAGAAAAGCAAATATGTAAATTCCCAGTGAATTCAAGTGCCCCATTAGGAGCTCAATTATATTCTGAAATGATGTCTTAATTGGTTTGCTCATAGATGAGCTGTACTGCTAACCAAAAATCTACTGCCATAATCAGCACTAAATTTCAGATATTGCCACACATTAAATTAACAGCAGATAATGAGTGGGAAAATTAGCTCGATTTCCATAACAGAAAAAAAAAAAATGGTCCCATATTACCTATGGTGTTATACAGAGTTAGTTTCAAAATAGGAAAAAATGATACATAAACAAAACTCTCCTGAATATCCTCACATTTATTTGGATCATTTATTGATAATAAATAATACAAGCAGAGAAAATGACTGGCACAAGACACATCAGATTTGTGCTTTCAGTATTTAATTTCAAGAAGTCACAGTTTTAAATTCTATAGAAATCTTCAAGAGATTTATCACTGTTTTACCCCTTTTTTCACCAAATTTTTTTCTTTTTGAGCATAAGCCTCATCCTCAATTACTCTTCAGATTTTAAGGTAGCGCTGGTTCTCATCGGTACCACAAAAATATTGTAACTGATCTGCAGGTCAGAAAACTCATGAGAAAAGAAGGACAGAGAAAAACATTAAATGCAGGAAAAAAAGAGAAGCTAAGGAAGGACTCATATCCTTGTCACCAAAAGGAGGAGAAGAAACTGAGCTCTTCCCATGCAGATTATTTTTCACTTCAGAATAAATAAACATTAAAAAAGAGGTTAAAAGTTGGCAGGGTGGTCAGACTCCCAAACTTCAGCTGCTGTTCAATTTTGGAGGTCAAAAGCGAACTTATTACTTCTAGACAAATGCATAACGTGGATTATTTGAATTATTTGGATTATTTGGATTATTACCTTTGCTGTGTGAAGGAAACAGATTTCAGAGATCTTGTCTGTAAATGATATAATCTTCAACAGTGCTGCCTCCAGCGACCACCATCGTCAGCAAGGATCTGCAGAACAACAGCAGAGCAGAAAATCAGCCAGGAGAGCCAACTACTGATTGATTGATTGATTGATTGATTGATTAAAAAGGCACAATTTCATGCAATACGTGCATTTAGGAGCTGCTGTTAAAAATAAACAGTCACTCCATGGGAAGGGGTTGATCTGCTTGAGGAATATGATAATTACTCTGCATTAATATATTTAAAAATACACCTAACCTGGGGAATTCACTGTTACACCAAAATAACAACAGCAAGGATCCCATGAGTTAAAATTTCAATTAAATAAAATTTCAAATTAGTATTGAAATGTGACATATTATCAGCACTAATAGATTATGAAGAGCTAAACCACCTCCCTAGACTTTGAAATTAAAGGTAACTTTAAGACGAGGTCACTATAAATGCCAGTTATGCTTCTAAAAAATAAAATTATTCAACAATATAACCACAGAGCATCATCTGTTAGTGCTGCTTTCATATCTCAGCACTGTAGCTATGGAAAGATGAATATAAAAAAATTAAATCACCAGAAAACTCATCAGGCCCAAAAGTTTTTGTCTTGTAAACAATTCTTTTTTTTTTTACTCAGTCCATTCCACTTGCTTTAGACTTTCTCAGACCGTGGAGGAATCCAACTCTGAGCAAAGGAAACCCCCCCGACTTCCACCACCTGAGAAAAAACACCTTTCAAACCAACTTCTCCCACAAACCCAGCAAGTTATGGAACACTTGCATGGATACTCTGCTCTTCCTAGAGCTTCCAAAAATGTGAAATCCTCGTAGAGGAAATAACTCCCATCAGTCTCTGAAATAAAACTGCCCACGATTCTGTTCCCTCTCTTTCTCGTGAGAACCTGAAAAAGCAATCGGCCGTCCCTGCACCTCCACCCCTGCCCAGCTGACAAGGGATGGATCGCCGTGGGGAAAACATTCCAGACACAAAATGAGCCAGGGAAGGCCTGAAAAGCTGCTGTGCCCCAGCAGATTGCTGGGGAATCTCCAGATATGGTTCAAGGCAGGGCTGAGGGGCAGGAGAGGAACAGAAAAAAGTGGTTTTCATCATTGAAGGCTCAAGGAACACCTGGAAGCCACAGAAGTTTCTGTGAAACAAGAGGTGAAAAAGAAGATCTGGTGATGAGCTCAACACCACCAAACAACCCAAGCCAAGACACCAAATGTTGGTGCTGAGGTCCAAGGAACGCCTGGAGGTGGCACCCAGGGCTCTGGTGACAAGGTGGGGACGGTCACAGCTTGGACTCCATGACCTTGGAGGGCTTTTCCAACCCCAGCAACACTAAACCCAAACCAATCGCCTTTAACCCACACCTTGTGCAGCCAAAACTTACAACCCCTTACAACCAGGAGCAGTTAAGGTTGGAAAAAGCCTTTGAGATCCTTGAGTTCAACCAGCACCACTTTTTGACAGCTCTGTTGGCTTTGGTGTCCTTCATTTGGTCTCTAACCAAACCCTAACTCTAACCCCAAACCCTAACTCTAACCCCAAACATTAACCCAAACCCAATAAAGTTCAAGGAATAAACCGGCACAAAAACCAAGGCAGGATCCAACAACAGATTTCTTTAAGGAGTTCAACACAGAATTTGGATCAGTGGCTCCAAAGAGGAAAGCTCACCTGCTGAAAACTGGAAAATGGACTGAGAATTGGAACGAAAAATGGCATTTTAAAGGGAGAACACATTATATGAAGCAGCTGTGGGAGGAGAATGTAATATTTCATCGTGCCACTTTAAACAGCTCTTGTTTGGAGTCTTCAAAGTGGTTCAGAGTCCGGGACTCGTCTTCCCTAAAAGTGACTTTGTTCACATAATTTGGTGTTGAGGTTTTCTATCAACTGTGCTTCAAGCCTCCCATTCAGTTCTTAATCTCCCCAGATTTCTCTCAGTGCCTCGAAAAGATCTGTGTTTTATTTTTTTGCCTGACAAGTAAATCATTCTCACGTTGCCTTTTGTGTTACTAGATGATATTTTCTATTTTCTTTGTGAACTGCACAACCACAATCCAGATATTTAAACTCTGCTCCCACTGCAGATGTTATTTCTGATCGGATTTAATCATCACTCTCTAACAGAACAACTGCAATAATTGTAAGGGTATCATTAATTTTGTTCTCAAAACCTCTAAGCCTTCTCCAAGGGCTTGGAGCATCACAGCACTGGGAAGAAATTTCTTCTGTGTTTAACCACATCTTTCAAGGGAATTTGCTGAATTTCTTGGGACCTGTTAATTTTGCTGAATGGCACCCAAGTGTTTCATTTTTTCTTCATATGATTTTATGATCATCACCCTAAGACCGGGAGGAGTCGCCACGATCTCACCTCCAATTAATGGGTATTTATTGATGACATGAAACGTTTTCTGTTTAGAAACACACGATGTTATTTACAGCTTCCATTCCTCTACGATATTTGATACAGAAATAAAGACAGAGTTCCACAGAATTCCAGGATGGTTTGGGATGGAAGGACCTTAAAGCCCATCCAGCCCCACCCCCTGCCATGGGCAGGGACACCTTCCACCATCCCAGGTTGCTCCAACCCCACCCAACAGATCCCCGTGGAATCCTGAACCCCTTTTCCTTCCACCACAGCCCAGGAGCCCGGAGTGCCTGGAATTCCTTCGTGCTGCTCTTCAGGTGCTCCCCATTCTTCTTTTTGAATTTTTTTCTCTTTTTCTTACATCCCCCAGCACCTTATTTTGAATGTTATTCCTCTAAATATCCCAGAGTACGAAGAGTTGGTTCTACAGGATTCTGCATCCTAGTCTGGTGCCAACCCACCAAACATATGTCTCTGCTCAAATGGAAGAATCTGTTTTGATTTCTCCTTTTTTTTAAAGAAATTTCTTCCTGGACTGGGGACAAAACATTTCTTTAGATACAACCCAACATTTAGTATCTTCTGAGACATGAAACTTCCTGTAAGTTTTTGTTAATTTATTCCTATGCAGCAACCTTGAAGAAGTTGAACTGTCTGAACACATGACGGTAATTATTAAATGTTCAAAAATTCATTACTAGATCAAAAGTAATTTAGAAATTCTTGGTTGTGAGGGTGGGGAGACCCTGGAATGGATTTCCCAGAGGAGCTGTGGCTGCCCCTGGATCCCTGGAAGTGTCCAAGGCCAGGCTGGGCAGGGCTTGGAGCACCCTGGGACAGTGGGAGGTGTCCCTGCCATGGCAGGAGTGGCACTGGATGGGCTTTAAAGCCCTTTCCGACCCAACCCACTCCAGGATTCCATGATGATTCTTCAATCTCACGGGTGACAAACGTGCCTGAGCTTCCTAGAGATGTTCAGGAATGAAAAGAAAGCCGTCAGCTCAGACAGGTGCAAAATCTCACACCATTTTCTGTTAGATAAGGGAATATCTGGGATGCACCACCCAGAAACACTCCAAAGCCTCTGCAATCTCCATCAGCCGTCGCCTCTGGGAGGTGCTTTTCTTGTTTGTGAGAAAAAATCCTTCAGTCACATGAAAATTATTCCACAGCAAGATAAATGCACGCAGGAAACAGCAGAAATTTTCGATGCATAACACAATATCTGCACACAGGGTTAGGAAAGGATTTCCTAATTTTCTTTTTTTTTTTTTCAAATGAGAAGGAGCAGCAGATTGGAAAAACACCGAAGGGATCTTTGTGTTTTCACACCTGAGGGAGGACAGGACCGGGAATACGCAGGAAGGAGCGGGGCTCGATTCCCCTCCGAGCTCAGAACCCCCACCACGACCCAGCTCAGCTCCAAAGGCCACCTCTGGAGAAGCACGAGGAGGAAAACACGAGTGTTTTCCTTCTTTTATTCCACAACAATGCCGAAAAGGCTGCCTCAATCTTTCTTTGAAATTAATAGTTTGAAGTGAGAAATAAGTAAAGCAGGTCAGCCTGTTTTTGTCAGAGATGAGCGAGCAAGGACTAATGAGATCACATGACAGATGAGTCTACTCCAAGATTGTCCTAAGGAAGAATTCCACCCTGCTTTTAACTGTTATTTACCATTTTACTGACACCAATAGAACAGAATTTTCTAATTACCATTAGAAAACAAGAGGATATTTTAACTAAAAGTAGGAAAGCCTCACTAATTTTATTCATTTAACGGTATTCTGGGGAAGTGCAGTTTTGGGGATGCTGTGCTGTATTCTGCACCAGATACTTGTCTCTGTATATTCATATATATTCATATATATATTCTAGATATTCATATTTAAGTCTTATCCACATATTATATATAAGTAGTATATGTACATACATATACAGAATAAAAAACTGTGTTTTCTCTATGTATATAGGCAACAGATACTTTATTTTCTACTACAGGCAAAATCCCAGCGCTATCAAAATTTCGGCGAACCGAAATATTTCTGGAAGAAATAAATCCCCCAGCCCTCAACGAGACACAAACTCCATTCGAAAGAAATCCTATTTATCTTCCAAACATGAATATCTCCATTTTCTTCCTTTCTGGATTACTTCTAAATACTTTTTTAGCAGCTAATCTCTCTTTAAAGCTGAAGAGAGTAACAGAGCACAGAAGAGGCCACGGGGTGGGAGAGCTGGGAATGTTCACCTGGAGAAGGGAAGGATCCAGGGAGAGCTCAGAGCCCCTTCCAGGGGGGGGCTCCAGGAGAGCTGCAGAGGGACTGGGGACAAGGGATGGAGGGACAGGACACAGGGAATGGCTTCCCACTGCCAGAGGGCAGGGATGGATGGGATATTGGGAAGGAATCCATGGACTGAGTTAACTTCCAAGAGTCTTCCTTGCTCTGAGTAGCCCAGAAATCCAGAGATGGGAAGAATCCCTCATTCATGGAAATTGAACAGGGAAAAGTAAGCTCAGCGCCACGCTAAGAAAATTACCATCCCCAGCAAACTAGGTCACACGAGTGAGTAGTTTACTAAATATAAACTTTCTTTGTAGTCAGGCAACCACTGTCAGAGTAATGAGATTTACTCATATTTCACCCAAGTGCTCTCTGCATTCAGACTCATTAAAATAACCACCAAGTGACCACTCACACGTCCCTCACCTCTCAGGTGACGCCGCAGCAAATTCAACAATCTCAAAAAAAAAAAAAAGGATTTTGACCTTTTATAATTTCTAGGTATAAAAGAGAACCCTTTACATCTCCACTGCCATTCACCCAAACATCTCCTGTATCCAAAAATACCCTCCCGAGCGTAATTCGCTCCCCAAGTCACGTGGAGGTGACAGAGCCTTACTCTGCTCCCGGCAAACCGTGGTGCCACAGGGAGGTTTAGTGACCTCCTCAAACCCCTGCCATGGTGGTGACACAGTTGGAAGGGAAACACAAAATTCCTGTCAGCTTCCAACCCCGTGAGGAGCCGGGGTTCTCCCAGAAATGTCACTGGAAGGGTGAGAACATTCCCTGTTGTTTGCTTTTTTTTTGTGTTGGAGAAAGAAAAGAGAATAATATTTTTCCAGCCACGCAAGTATCAGTGTGTTTATAACAGGATGTTCTTCCTCTGCTGTTTGGATGGTTCCAAAAATATTCCCCTCTGGTTTGTGGCAGTGGCTGTCACCCTGACAGCGTTTGCTGCCTCCAGGGCAGGCTGTGTCTGTAACAAATCTGCACAGGCAACTGATGCCACACTCCCGTTTTTCTCAACTTAGAGCTAAAAACTGAACGGGCTGAATCAGAGAACTGTGGATACGAAGTTTGAATTTCTGAATGGTTATTTCCCAGCAGTTTAAAACCCGCAAAGACGGTGCAAGTTGCGCTATAAGTTCTATTTTTGGTGGGTTTTGAGACAACTGCACACTGACATTTACTATTATAAAATAATTAATGCTCCTGTGCTTTCAAACGCTGGGTACCAGAAATGATGAAACCGAATCGAAACCTGAAAAGAGGACACTTCACTGCAGATAAAACACTGACATCTCTTCAGAGACTTCCTTTTAAAAGGGAAAAAAATGGCACAGGGTTGAGCCTCAGTTGTTTGAAGAAATATTCTTCTCCTCCAAAATGAAATTAGAAACATTCAGAAGCCCAAAATGCTGTAAATTTATGAATGTATCAATCCGTGGTTACACAGCCAAAGGAAAAAAATGCATCTCTTCAGATCCATCTCCTGGTTTATTTTCTGGCTTCTTCCAAGGACAGAAAACGCAATCAAATGCAACAGAAAAACTGTATTAATTGGCTGATCTTATGACAATTTCCATTCAACAGTATTTTCCTGTTCTTTTCACTGAATTATAATTATTCAGCACAAAATGCAGAGTTCTACACCACGTTTCAAGCAGTTCCTGCCTCTTTTTGGGCACTGCCATTGCTGGGGCTGCACTGGCCCCTCCTCTCCTGGATATTTTCATTTATTTAACGGCTATCAATGTTTAAACAATAAATCTTGGTGTCATTGCAAGCAAAAACTACATGGCCACTTCCATGAAATCACAAATATCTTGTTTATTTTTAAGGAAAGAAACCTGAAAGTAAGTCTAGAAAAGTCTTTCTCTGAAATCTGAGAGTAATAATTAACAGGTTTCAGGGGTCTTCTCTGCATTTTAATTTCAATATTCAACTAAGAGTTGTGTCTAATTTCCCAGACCTAGAAGTGTTTTTCGGTCTGTATTTTAAAACCTGCAGTTTTACAAAGGATTTCTCTTTTGATGGAACTCCTGGAAACAAATTAATTCATAAGTGCCTCCAAATCCCACAAGATTTAACAGAGGAAGACTTCTTTATATAGCAGGGCATGTTCACCATCCAACTGAATTCTCGTAGAAGATTTTATGTAAAATTAAAATGTTTTTAATCCGTGTATCCCACTTCTCCAGGCCTACATTCACACACACCTATTACTCCACCTGTTTTCCCTTCATCCTCGTTCCATAAGGAACATGCACTGAATATTTAGGCTCAAAGTACGGGTCACATTTAATATTTTTTCCTTCTGCATTAACATAAGATTTATAGCACTGCCATAATTACAATGCTTTTAAAACAAGCCCGTACACAAATATCAAATTCTGATTGATTGGAATCAGGAACAAGGAATATAATCTTCCAAAACTTCATTCCTTCCTTTGGCCAAACTCAGATCAGCTGCTCTTTAGCTGATGATTTAGGAGCATCCACAAATGACATCAGGAGCACTTTAGTTACGCCAATCTAATTTAATAAAAAATACCTTGAGAGATGATTGTGTTAGTAACAGAAAGGAATTTATCTCCCTTTTCAGCTGCGTGTGCAGCTCATACAGATCAGCCCCTGCAAATCACTCCTGGAAACTTCAGAACACTCCTTAAATGTAATAATGGACTTTTTCTTAATAGCAAATTTATTTGAAGCCGTGCCCGTATTCCCTCCTTGTAGAACAGAAGATAAAATCCCATTTCCTCACAGCTCACTGTGCTGCCTGCTGGAAAAGCAGAGGGTTTAGGCATATTAAAGAAAAAGTCCTAATAGGTTTTTGCCCCTCTTTATTTTTTATTAAAATAAGGAAAAACATGATTCTGAGTGGACTTTGTAATTTTTTTCCTCTGGGCTACCCGTGCTTTCCAAAGCTCAGGAAGCCACAAGGATTCCCACTGGCACAACTCCCTGTTCAAGGCACGTTCAGTCAAGAGCTCTGCCTTTCCTCTGCCATTCCTTCTGATATTCCTGCCCTTATCAGTTTTGTCTCCATCATTACTCTTTCCATCTTATCTTCACTAAAAAGAAAACCTTCCAGGGAACTGCCTCCTCCTCTGGGGGCTCGGAGAGGCACCACTATCACCCCAGACATCTCCACAACAGCCACATGGACAATTAAACCAGCAGCAGATAAAGGCAGAATTCCCTTCCTGCCTGCCTGAAACGAGGTTTGGAAATTTTTGTTGTTAAGAAAACGACCTTGTTAATTTTTCCAAGTATTTCCTTGGAGACCCACGATCGGCACATCCCCGTTTCTGTCACCAGGAGGAACCACCAGGGCTGTGCTGGATCCCGATGGATCCGGGGTGCAGTTTGCCTCTTCCCAGCCTAACTGTGGAAAAGCTGCTTGGAATAAGTGCTGGGTTATGGAATTAATGGATAAGACAGGCTGCTCTCCAAGAAAAGGAAATCTGGACTGTCTGCGTTGCCATAAAACCTCTCGGAGCAGCAAGGAGGAGTTTGAGCCCGAGGATAAAATTGTGGTTTAAATTTAAAAGTTTCTTCGAAGTTCTTCATGTTTTAAAAGATCTTTTAGTTTCTGGTGGTTGTTTGGGATAGGTGGAAGACTGGAAATATACATGTGGGAAAAAGGAAAATGCAAAGATCCAAGTAAAACAACTCCCCCCAAAACCTGAACCTATTGGAGGAGATTTTGGAGAATCCATCTAAATCATCCCTCCCAATAAAAACACACAAAAATCTGTTTTATCTGCTCCACTTCTTTAGCCCACAGAGACACCGCCAGAAAAAGGGGGGAACACCTTCATGTGGAGAGGGAATGAATGGGCAAGAGGAAGTGGGCAGAACTCTGTCCAACAGTTTGGCTGCTGGACAAAAAGGCAAATTATCCTTTTCAGGGAGGTGCTGCCAGTTTAACTCACCACTTTCACCCACCAAAGCAATTTTGATCTGCAAGAATTTTATGCCACTGGAGTAATACTGAAAGTTTTCAAGGAAAGACATCGAAAGCTAAAAGCTTAGCTAAGGAGTATCCACGTCAAAATAATGATATTGTTCAAAACTTTCAGCTATTTAACCCATTTAAAAGTTTCAATTTGGGTGGTTTCTTTGCCACCCATAAATATATAGCCTCTTTTTGCTCCTACAGAATGATTCTAATCTCAAATTAAATAGTCCACACCACTGCTGGCATTGCCATCCAGGTCCTTCTCATGGTAAATAAAGCAACGGCATTCACAGGCATTAAAAATCAAAATACTCATATAAAAGCTTAATTTCTTCCCATCTTCCTCTCTTCATCTCAACCCACTTCAGCCCAGTTTTCACTCTCATGTTTTTCTGCTTATCTAAAACTAAATCCTGAGCTACCCCAATCTCTCCGTTCCTACAAAGTCCCACTGAAGTCGGTGAAGGAAATTCTTTACTACAATAAAAGAATTCTCCACTATAAATAGAATTCTTTACTATGGAGAATTAAACAGTAGAATTCTTTACTATGGAAAATAAGTCCTTCTCTGGGAGGCTGGGCAGGCCCTGGCACAGGGAGAAGCTGTGGCTGCCCCTGCATCCCTGGGAGTGTCCAAGGCCAGGTTTGGAGCAGCCTGGGATAGTGGAAGGTGTCCATGGAATGGGATGGGCTCTAAGATCCCTTCCAAGCCAGCCCATTCCAGGACCCCATGGAACACACCCTGTGCACGGAGCTGCTCCAGATGTGCGACACGAGGACGCTGCACTCCGAGATCCCGACGGCAAAGCCGGCGCCTCGGGCTCGCTGAAGCTTCGTGGCATCACCGCAGCAATCCCAGGGATGCTGGGATCCACTGCCATGCCTCAAAAATTTAATGCATTTAGTATACCCAGATGAGATTCTTTTATGTGGAGTTGTTAAGCCGAAGGAAAGAAACAGGAAAAAATGAAAAAGCAAACAAAAAAAATAAGAAGAAAAGAAAAGAAAAAAACATGAGTCTTTGTCCCAAAACAGTTTTTCTCTTGCTTTCTTTGGAAGAATCATCTAAAAAGCCACGAGTGTTGCTGAATGCTCTTCCACGACATTTAGTCTTAATCTTCTCTTTCTCCATTTCACTCTTTATTTCCAGCTTGAACTCCCTACTCCAGCCCGAGCGTTTCCCTGTTATCTTCCCTTGTTTACCATTGCAGATCCACGGAGGCTGTTAAACCTTGTCCTGCACATTCCCCTCTCCTCCTCTTTCCACGCCATTATTCCTTAAGAGACCAGACAAAGGCACATTCAGGTGTCTCTGATAAATAAGGCAAAGCAGCATTTGAGCCCTGAAGTAGGAATGCTAAATCATGTGGCTGGAATCCCTTGGAGTGAGTGTCCATGCAGACGTGGCCATAAGTCATAAACCAGTTACATCCCTTCCAGTGCATCGCACCGAGCTCCTAAAATGGGATATTTGTGTCCAGCACTCACCCTGTGATCTATGAGCCTCTGGTACTGAAACTGTAAAAAAAAACCCAGGTATTTCCTGAAATCCCTGATTTTGGTAACCTGTCTACAGCAAATAATGCAAGCAGGAATACATACTAAATAATCCAACAGGAAAATATACACTGGATATCATCAGGACAAAAATCTGATAGCAAAACCCTCTTCACAGAAAGTCTAAAATGTTTTTGTGCTGTGTAAAGTTAATATACAATGATATGGTTTTATAGGAAATCAACCTAGATAAACGTTAATGTGTTTGCAGATAATCCTGGCCATTCAAAACCAGTGTGATGGCAAGAAATCCAATGGTCAGATGAAGAATAGCACAGAGTAAATGGAACTTTAGGATGGATCACAAACCGATCCCAGATTTCTGCATTTTCACGCTCATCTCCTGTTCCCACCCTGCACCCCGCCCCTCCCCAGCACTCACACAACCAGGAGCTGAGCCTCACACCTGATTTCTTGCTCTACTAATTATAATCTGAATTAACTTTTGCTAATACACCAAGGCCAAAAGGCAGGACAGAGGTGGGGCCCTGTAAATCCTGGAGTGGTCACAGGCCAGAGTGACCCCACGTGCTGACCCAGGGCAGGACTCCTGCCCTACAGCCTCGTGTCTCTTTTATTCCATAGAAAACCTACACTTCCTGCGGGTTGGGATCACAGAATGCACCCGCTGGAAAGGAGCTCTGCAGGGCTCCCATCCAGCCTCTTGCTCCAGGGAGGTCCAGCTAGACCAGGATGTTCAGGCCATTATCAATCAAGTCTCACATTCCTACAAAGACACAGATTTTACAACTTCTCCAGTGTTTTAATTTTCCTTGTACCTAACTGGAATCTCCTTTTGCCCAGGCTGTGTCCATTGCCTCTCCCCGTGCACCTCCAGGACACGTCTGGCTCTGCCTTTTCCACACCCTCCAGGAAGAAATGCACTTTTGTGATTCCCCCTCCCTGGATGACAACCAGCCCTGTACTCTGAGTATCACTAAACCCACACCTCTATTTCACATTCATCTTTCTGATAGGAAACGGGCCCCATTTACCATGGAAATGAAACATAAACATGCGGGAAGAAAGTCCACGAGGTGAACAGGAAAAGTTGAATAAATCTCCTTAAATCCAATCAACAGCTCCATTTAGACATTTCAACTGCTCCTTCCACTGCTCACAGCAACTCCACCTTAGCATGTAAACAATTTTCGGTCGAACTGCCAGCTCAGCAGGGGAAGATTTAAATCTGGATTTTCTTGTCCCATAACTTTTCATTTCTTGGTTGTCAAGGCCTGAATTCTGTGTACTGTAGGAGCAAGAGATACTGCCAGCAAATCTTAATACCTCAGCAAGATTGGCTTTTTTTTTTCTTTTGAAACATAAGGAAGTATTTTTCAAAGCAAGTTGGGTCCTTTTAGGCAGCTGAGGTCACAGTGTCAGTTTGTTGTTGAGTCACTGCTTTCTGTTAGGAAAAGGCACAGATTCCACAGATTTCTTAGGGATTCTACCACTTACTGTAAATAATGCTATAATTTAATCATCATAATCTTTGGGTTTAATGTGGTTAGAAGATAAAGTTGCTTCCTGGGTTAACTTCATGCTGCCTGGACAATTCCCCTCTTTCTGCAACACTCATTTATTTTCAAAAGCTTTGATGAGATGGATAATTCTTGGAGTATTTTCTACAGTTTAACAAGTTTCTAATATAAGATTCTATCACAAAGCTTCACTGAATTACTCCACAAGAACGGCCCCGTTCTTTGCTGAATGGGAATTCCCCATGGAAAACAAGGGAGTCTAAAATAGCTCCAAGATGGAAATCTCTCCTCTGTCTCGCTGGGTGCTCTCACCTGCCTCATTCCACGTTCCCAGCACGCACTGAACCCACTCCAGGCTCCCTGAATCCCTCTCCCTGGCTTCTTTCCCAGCCTTTCCCATCAGGTCTTTCCTCGGTGTCTCAAGGACAGTGACTTGCCCAGAGTGGGTTGTGGATTCCCCATCCCTGGAAGTGTCCAAGTCCAGGCTGGACACGGCTTGGAGCAATCTGGGATAGTGGAAGGTACCAGACACAAAGCCCAAAACCACGAGACACGTTTTTGTTTATCTTAAAAATCAGAAGCCTTATTAATTTATTTTTATGACTTTTCTCCCCCTCAACTCCCTCTTCAAGCTTTGCTCTTCTGCCACTGCAGCCCCAAATCGCTCTCTCCTCTCTGATCACAGTTGTTCGGGCTCCTGAAATTTCTTCATACCCCAAATTAAATCCCATTCATCTTCCCCTCTGTATTCCCTCCACTGATGTGAGTTCTCCTCATCATCCCTTATTTTCTTATTCTATGTCAATAAGAATCTCAGAAACTAAAAATACAACTCCCTCATTTTAGCCTGGTAATAATTCCTCACATGAGGAACCTCCTGACCTCCTGCTCCTCCAGTTCTCCTGTCCGAACTGATTTGATCTTCTCGCTTTCATCTTCTCTCCCTGAACCAGCTGTGCCACAGGTGGAAAAGCTGCAATGTGCTCCATCCCTGCTCCTGCACACACAGCATTCATTTCCTTCCATGGAATTGTGGGCAAGCTTGGATCAAACAGGCACTGGGCTCTCACCAAAACCACACACAAGCAGCTGAGGAACGAACAGGACGCAATTTTCAATCTAAAGTTTACCATTATGTAAGTGTAAAGTGTAAAAAATATTCAACTCGAAACATTTGTGTGGCCAAACCACTCCTGTGCAAGGCTTCACTCAAAGCAAGATTTGAAATGGAGTCACAATCTTTAACCTCAGCATAATTCAACCACTAAATTTTAAATTCTGGACTATGTCCTCAGCTGAACTCCAAAAGCCTTTAAGGAAGAGAAAAAAACCCTGAAACATAACAGAGAAAAGTCAACACAAAGTTTAGATCCCACGGGGACTATTTTAAACTTAATATTTCCAAGATCTCTCTTTCTGGGGATTTCTTTGCTTAAGAAGTCACAAATTGCTGCTGCATTTGGGAAAAGAAACTCCATTTTCATGTGTGTTTAAAATCAATGTGAACAGCAAACACTGTGGTAAGGTCTGGTGTGCACATAAATGAGAGTCCACAAAATCTAAAGATGACAAAGAAATTATTTGCTACAACTTTCAAGGCAATTATGTGGACTGATTATTGCATTATTTACTATTTTGAGTGATGGTATATCCTAGAGTTGTTTAAAATACATGAATATGCAGATTGCAAATTTGTGCTTGAACTTGCAAATAAGAAACCAAATTAAGGATATATTTATTAGTATTACCTGGTAGATCAAAAAAATCGGTAAAAAATAACTGAAATGTTGAAAAAATTGAGAGGCGTATCCAATGTCAAAGCTTTGGGCACAAAGTGAGTGCAGAATACTGAATAAATGAGCAAAAAAGTTACAAAGAGGCAACAAAAAAGATTGTCTAGCAGTAATATTGAGCTGAGAGTAGAAACACAAGTGAGCTACAAAGTCTGGACAACTAACCATTTAGAATATTTCAGAAAGGCTCAGAGACTCAAGGCAGGTTCTCTGTAGGCATCAGGTATCTTAAAAATGGGCTTTTAATAACAAGAAACTGTAGCAAAGTGACCAAAGCAGTTCCGTAAAAGGCTGCAAGAAGGAGCGCTGCAGGAAGGGAAACTCCAGGAAAAAAACAAACATTCCCTAAATCCAGAGCACGCAGCAGTCGTTCATCAGCTGCTAAAACGCTGCTGAAAATTCAGAATTGTTCTTCGGAAGAACTACGGAAATTTCAAACCATGAGCTCCAGGGACAAACCCCCGTGGAAAACAATCACACACGAAGGAGCAGGAGTTTCTTCAAGGAGAACCTCAAGAGATGGCAAAGTGCAGCTTCCGCTGCCTGTCCACCGCCATTCCCAAGGAAGTGCAGCCTTGAAGCCACACTCCATGGAAATGACAGCAGGGACACCCAAAATGACGCAGCAGAGCCCCAGGAGCAGCACACGGGATGGGCCGAATTTGACGTGGTGGAGATCCCTCCACTGGGACCCCTCCGGTGACACGAACGGAGCCGGGCGGCTGCGATCCCACCGGGAGCTACGTGGTTGGGATCACACGGAGACATCACGGGAAGCAGAGCAAGACTTTCAGAGGAGTTCAATAAATTTCAGCTCCAGCGAGGCTGGGGCAGCTGGAGCTCCACAACGTCCGACTCGGCACGGAGGGAAAACCGAGCTGGGAGTGGCACCTCCAGCAAGGACCCCGGAGAAACTCATTCCTCAACAGTTCCCAGTGGTCGGCACCACAGCTCAGCCTTTTCCTGCACAAAACTATCTGAGAATTCCTGAACTAGACAGCTCACGAGTCTGACATTGTTCAGAAAAATACGAAGATTTTTCACCAGAAAAAATAATCAAGAGTAATAATAGCAACATCAGCAGCTATTCCTTATTTGCTGGAGAGTTTATAAGGAGTTGTGAAGGATCTCCTATGAGGAATCCCACGTGGCATCATTTATTCATGGACGGAAATAAAAAAGGAGAGAAAAGGCCAATCTACAGCCACTGCAGATGGACTTGATTTAAATTGTACTTCATTTAAATGCAACCTCTCCCACACGCAAACATCAGAATACACACATTTATACCAGCACGTTCATAACCCAACAGAAAAAATATTGTAATATAGGGAATTACCTTGTGTCTGAAGCTTATTAAATTACAGAATTCGAAAATTAATCTAAAAATGTTTTGGTTGTACAAGAATTCTTGACTTTAGTCAATGAAAAATTTAATGAATTAACACATGGATTTCTTCTAAGTGAGCATTTGGCATCTGGCAATCCATTTTTGATTGGCAAAACATTATTTCCATTCTGGAGGAATTCTTTTCAAAAGCTACTGAGAAACTGTGCAAGTGTTCAGGACGCTACCCTGGACCCGCTCTGTTCTGCACCACCACACCTTCAACTCCATGAACACAACATTCAGCGTCACTTTCAAATACAAATGTCTGGAATACCAAAACAGGCAGTGGAAGGTTGGTTTTGTTTGTTTGCTTTTTGAGTTTAGGTTGTTTTTTAAAGTATGGACAAAGCCACCAGACCATATTTAGATACCCAATACCTTTTCATAAAATCCAAAATCATTCAGGTTGGAAAAGACCCTCAAGATCATCGAGTCCAACCATTCCCCAGCACTGCCAAGGCCACCACCGCCCCATGTCCCCAAGGGCCACATCCACGTGGCTTTGAAATCCAGGGATGGGGACTCCTGGACAGCCTGTGCCAGGGCTGGACAACCCCTTCCATGAAGGAAATTTCCTCAATATCCAACTTAAACCTCCCCTGGAAGAATCTGAGGACATTCCCTCCCGCTCCCTGGAGGCAGAAACCAACATCGACCTTTTATGAGATCGCTCCAACATTCCTGAACGTTGCCACTTTTCAAATGTCATCCTGTGTGAGGAATTAAGGGCACATTGATTGCAGACACCAAACACTGATTCATATCTATAAAAATGGAAATGTTTATGCAGATGCATCATGTACCATTTATTTCGATATTAAACCACGATTAAAATCATTCAACTCTATGAACCAGGGCAGCCTTCATCAAAATCTCAAAGTTTATTTTTTTATCGAGGAAAGGATGAAGCTAAAACTATCCCATCACAATACTATGGGTCAAAACTCAACCATTGCCCAGAACTCCCTGCACCCAAATTAATGTGGTTTTATAGGAAGGACACGAGTGGTTCTGCCTTGGAGATGGCTGGATGCAGCCCTAGGATTTTAATCACAGATTTTTCTTCTATCACTGAGTGTTTTAATTACTTTTAACAGACAGTTAAGCAGCAGAACTGAGGTGATATCTGCAGGCTAAATCTCTCCTGGCCTGCTGAGTGCTGACTGGGCTGTCTGCCCCGAGCTGGGATGGATCCTCATTCAGTGAAGGTGTATCCCAACAGGTTGGATTAAATCATCAAGGAGTCCTGGAAAACGCCCCATTTTAATTTGCCCAAGCACGCTGGGGAGAAGCTGGAAAAAAAATTCAAGATAAGAAGGGCCAGTGACTGCACATCATTTTTTGCACATTATTTTTGCTGCTGTCTCTGCAGTTGACTTTGGGTCGTAACAGCACCTTCCCAACAACAATCCTGGATTTTGGATTCTCACTGTTGGACAACCAGGAGGTAAAAACCCATCACTCAACTTGTGTTCCACAACTATCGACCATGCCACATAAATGGGTGGGGTCTCTACATTTACCACAGGCAAAAATGACAGTGAAAAACAATCTGAACGCCACCGGGTTGTGTTTTGTTCCTCCCTCCCTTTAATTTTTGTTTTATTCCATCCTATTGGTTGGGCATTTAAAAAAAACCTTGGACAACATTTTCTGGTTTCAGACTTGAGGGCCATCTCAGACACCTGCAGCAGATGCCTTAAATTGGTATTCCATGGTACTGGTCCCACAGCTGCTGCCTCCACAAAGAACTGATGGGGTTTTTTTAGGGAATGTTGACTTATACATCTATCCCTTAGAGGAAAAAAAAAAGCTTTCTAAATTCTGAGGGCTGTTCCAATTCTACTCAATCTAAACAGGATCCCATTTCAATTTCCCATACCAAATTCCCACATCCCTTTTAGAGCTGCCCAATTAAAGCTGCATAGGAAGATGAGTGGCCTCAAAATGGAAGAGAAAAAAGCCATTTTTAATGATGCTTTATCATCAGTGATAAACAGAACTACGAAAATAACTGTTTGGCCTACACACTTAATTGAGTAACATTTTCTACTACATATTTTTACCTGTAACAGTTTGGTTTCTTAAATCAGAACAAAATGGGGTTTTTTCTCTCAATTCAACTTGCTGAATATAAACACATAGTAGTTCAGGATATTCTTACTTTTTCCTTTTTTTTTAAATCCACCACTATTCCCTAAAATGATAATACACAACGAGACCGAGCCATCTTAGCCAAAGTCCTGAATGCTGTTAGAGAAGAAGTTAAGGCGCTGGAAAACCTTGAATACGGCATTAAAATCCTTAAATATGGCATTAAAATCCTTAAAAATAATGTTAAAATTCCTAAATATAGCACTAAAATTTTTCAAGACAGCATCAAAGGAAGTTTAAACGAGCATTTCTCTCTGTATGCTCTACCACAGGGCTACCTGGGCAGGTCAGTCACTTTTAAGGCTCAACCACGTTTTCCCTAACGTTGCTCCACAGAGGATTCAGCGAAAGCTGCGTTCTGCATTTAATCCCCGAGCTGCCATCAGCTGCCAGCCCAGCAGCATCCCCCCGTCCCTATAAACCATATGGCCCCGAGCGAGGCGGGCGGCCCTGCCGGGAGCACACGGCCCTTTCTGCTCACATCTGTTGCTGCGGCACCAAAAGGCTCCCGAGGCTCCCAGGCAGGGGCCAGAAGGCAGCGAGCGGCCGGCACACGCTGGGCAGGGCTGTGTCACCACGGCCAGGGCCCACCTGGCACACGCTGGGCAGGGCTGTGTCACCACGGCCAGGGGCCACCTGGCACACGCTGGGCAGGGCTGTGTCACCACGGCCAGGGGCCACCTGGCACTGCCCGAGGCACGCGGAGCCAGGGCACGGAGCGGGGGATGCTGGGCACAGCCGGGATGGGGCACGGCCGGGGCAGGGATGTTCCTGCTGCCCGCTCAGAGTTCTTCCCTGGATAAATTGCACAGGGCTCTGCGCCAGATTGGGGTCATGGGGATGTGCCCAAGGCTGGAGGTCCCCTGCTCTGGAGCCAGGCTGNTTAGACAATTTATTCCTTACAGAGTTATGCAGAGCTGGAAGACAAATCTGAACTGTTCATCTCGAACAAGGCACTGCACGTATCGCTGAGCCTTGTCTTCCTTTCATCCAAAAAAAAAAAATCCACCCCCAACAAACCCCAAACAAATCATGTTGGAACTTCTCTAATTACAAAATCAAACATGAAATTTCTCCTGTGACATTTTCGATACTTGCAATGATGAACTCCTGCGATACACGCGAAGTATGACAGAAAATCATTCTGCAAGTTCACAAGTGATAAGCTCCTACCCTTTTTGGCACATCTCAGCTCTGATAGCAGTCAATTTTTTCCTCATTATAAATGGGAAAAGTAAAGATATCATGCAAAGGCCACTTAAAAGCAAAACAAAATAAAGGAATGCAAATTTATATTGGAGTTACACAACTGCCAAGCATGCTCCGAGCCTGCTGATCTTCTGTTTGTTGCTCGCATGTTCTGCTCTTTGCCTCAGCCGTGTGTCTGCAACACTAAAAACTTCAAAAAGTGTCTTTTAAAAGCTGACTTTGAATCCTTGCGAGCGTGAGTCAGACATAATTTACATGGCTGAAATTTCACTGAGCAACTTGGAAATTACACCACCACAAACCTTGTCAGGGAGACTCGCTCGCAGCCTCTGCATGCGCTCAGCTCCTGTAATCCTGAGCCCTCTCCCAACAGGAATAAATTTCACATTCTATTAAGAGTGACGCAGGGCTGCCATCAGTCACTTTTTCAGGCACAGATGCGGGAGGGTGGGATCAGGACGGGAGCACAGGGGAAGGAAGTGAGAGCGCAGGGAATACGGCGGAGCCGCGCGCGCCCCGGACCTTTCACCACGGACCATATGCTCCCCTGGCATCCCAACACGTCCTTAACAACCAGACAACCTTTTCCCACACTAATTTGGTTTAGCCAGACTGCTCCAAACACACCTCCTTTTTTTCAATTAGCCACGCAAACATGGGAAAGCGCTCGCAGACCCCTGGTGCCTGTTAATGACGCGCCGAGGAAAAGGGCTGCGAGCTCAAAAAACAGCTCCCACTTCTGCGAGATCCACTCCAACACGTGGGATGCAGCGACGCCCGCGAGCTTCAGCCTGGGAATGAGGAAAAACAGCTCCACTGAAAGCAAGTCCAGCCCTGGCACAGCTGCCCAGGGCACTGGTGGAGTCCCCATTCCTGGAGGGATTTAAAAGCCGTGTGGATGTGGCACTTGGTGGCCTTGGCAGTGCTGGGAATGGTGGGACTCGATGGTCTGAGAGGGCTTTTCCAACCGAAATGATTCTGATTCTGTTATTCTACCATGGAGGCAAATGCTGGGAAGGGATTTGCAGGGTTATCTCTCCTATTAATCCCTCTGAGAACGCAACGTTCGCTCCTCTTGCCCATTGAGACATCAGGAAGCACCAAAAAGAAAGGAAAAGCTCTTTGCAAAGAATAAAAAACAAAGAGAAAGAACTTCCATCCTTCTCCAAAGGCTCCACTACTCCCAAAAAGTCCTGGAGATGAGTCAGGGATCCAGCGCCCTCCTCCAGGTGAGGAGCAGACACTGCAGATTCTGATGACAAATTTCCTTTTTTTTTGGTGAAAAGCTGTTCTCACACTGAGATAATAATGCATGATAGTTACCTGTCCAGGCAGGAAACACAAATGGGGGATATCTGTAACGGTTGAGTTGACTCTGAAGACTTGAAGAAAGGGCAGAAAAATATGGGTTTCTTTCCTTCTCAAAGCCCACCTGTGTTTTATTATCATCTCCTGTAAGGTAACGATCAGCACAGCTCTCAAACCTGGGCAGACTCAAGTCCTTCACCCGAGCACCCTTCACTCCTGTGACAACCTCAAACGCCACTAAAAATTACCAATTCTCTGTCCATGGGAAAAGGAATGGGATATTTGGGCCATTTCTTTTGACAAACCTGGATTTTGAGACTGTTGACTTCTCCTTTTCATCTGTTTAACTGAGTTCTACATGTTTACGTACAATTTACTTTTACTCAAAGACAAAAATTTAAAAGATGTTAAAATTTAAAAATCAGTCTAATTCAGTATCCTAAGCATCAAAGCAAAACTTTCCATTAAAGCACTAATTTCTAGAGATACTAAATAATCTTATTTGAGACTAAATTCTTTTCAAACTGTTGAGATCTGATATTATTTAGACAGCACAGTGACAACCATGAAAAACATTCTGCTTTGAAAGTCTTTTCCTTAGATTTAGATCCAAGTCATTAAAAAAAAGTCTCCTGAATTGTCCTTCCTTACTCTATTTGCAGCACAAAAATGCCAAAGAGCAGCAAAAGTTTGCCTTATAATTTTTTGCTGTTAATTCCTCTCATGAATACAGTGATGTGCATAATTATGGTGCTTAATTATTCCTAACATCTTAATTCACCCTGCCCTTTATCAGACCAATCCCTGTTTGTCCTTTTAGCTCTGACCAGGTAATTTCACATGGTGAATTTAACATTTTATCCATGAATTGAAAATATGATGAACCCACAAACCAACGTGGGTATAATCCTGCTGCCTCCTGAATCCATTTCAAAATTCCCACTAAATTAATCCACAAATTCCTATTTATTACCCAGACATGACAATGGCAATAGGACACGCCTACCACAGGAGGCTCTAAAATCTCTTTTATTTGACTATAATTCAGGGCAGAAGTAACATAATCTTATTTTCAGAGACCACAGCAGGAACAGATTTCTAATCCCAACTCTGACACTGACTTGAGCAAGTTATTTAATCTCTCTCAGCTGCCACTTGGCAAATGACATATTTTTTCTTTGCCACTTAAGTACTGTGAGGATGCAGCAATAGACACAGCTTTGAAATCATTAAAAAAAAAAACAAGCCAAGAAAACCAAAGAGATAAAAACCAAATGAGGTGCTCTGAAGGTATCATAAAATAATTACAGCAAAGGATAACAACCTAAGGATATTCAGAAGTGAAGCTTCTCTTCCTACTCACAGATTTTTCCAAACAGTATAAAAATTGAGATGTTTGTCTTAATTTTCACATTGCCTGAAGAAAAAAAAAAAAAAAAAAAAAATAAAACCCCAAAAAAACGACCTTACAATTTTTTTCCCTGCTGCTGCTTTGCCGTCCAGGGAGGTTTGAGGCACAAGCACCGATTCTGTTTGTATTCCTGGGAACTCCAGGCTGCTCTGGCACACATTTGAAAGGTTATCTTTGAAACCAAAAGAGTTCCAAATTGATCTTTCCAAGCTAATATGTACTCCTGCACGGATGGGGCTCACGCTGCACTGTTTAAAAAGAGGGAACGAGCAAGTGCTGGTGTCGGGATTCTGTCCACAGAGCTCCTGCCCACTTGCCTCTACTCCCCTCCTCCCATTTTCTACCTCTCCATGGCCAAGGCAGCCCTGGCATCACCACAGAACTCAGCCAAGATTATTTTTGTCATGTAAAGTATCATTTACATAATGTCTAATTAAGCACGTGACTCCAGCAAAAAATCCACATTCCCCCTCTCCAATATTCCACAAAAACGCTCTCCCAGCACCTCCAGATAATTTATGAAAACTTACAGTTGATTTATTCCGTGTGACACTGGTAAACAAATTAATGTGGGATTTAATTGCTTTGTCTCCTCAGCTCGGGCTCGCTTTTAGCGATATTTATCTGGAATTATTATCTACAAAGAAAATAGATTGTAATTGAGCTTATAAAACTGATGGTGGTTTGAAGTTGACAACTGTCACCATTATTAATCTGAATTTCACTTCTGGGGAGAAGAATGCTTGATCAAGTATTTCTGCAAGGAAGGCTGGTTTTCTGCTGTCTCATGTTTCCTGCAGTATTGTACTCACATGCAGGTTTTTTTTCCAGAGTTATTTATTTATTTATTGCATTTGTATAAACCACTCTTTTCCTTTCTCCCAAAGCAGACCAGAAACCCATCTTTAAGTAACCTTTTTTTCCCCTAGTGAAACATAAAATAATCAAATCTCTGCAACACCTGATCCATAGCCAGCGTCGAGAAACAAACAAAACAACTGAAGCAAAAAAAAAAAAAATCCTTAATCATTATTATATAATTCGTACTGCCTCAGCAGTATTAGCAGAGATCATTAAAAAACCCTAAATACAAATATTAGTGTACAAAATAGCAATAACCCATCTGGCTTGCATTAGCTAAAGCAAAGTTTGGATGGTGGAGAGCTGAAAAATGATGACAACATGAGCTATGCATTCCTGAAAGACCTATACATTTCCCAAATTCCTGTCTGATTACAACATATCTCACAGCTCCAGGAATTCCACACACAAAAACCCCTCTACAGGTATAAAGCACCACTCTGACACTGCCTCTGTGGAAACAGCTTCAGCAGGATAAAAATAAATAAATTTGCATATTTAAAACTGAAGATACAAATAAGGAACGAATGCCTCAACCAGGACACAATCAGCTTTTAAATTCTGATTTTCACCTGCAGGTCTTTTCCCTTCCTATTTTGAGATTTACAGCAATAAAATGCATTGAAATCTGGAAGTGAAAGTTTATTTTCTTTGAGGAAAAGAACCCATGTAGAGTGGAGGATGGGAAAGGAAGTAGGCAAAAAGAAGGATGTTTGGATATTTGCCAGTGTGAATATGAATGACTTCAGTAAACCTTGGTTATTTTGGACTTAGAAATGTTTTCTCTTTTCAGGACATAATGACCACAGCCTGGAATTACTGTGGATTAGACACGTGGGCATGAGAGATTGCTTGGGAATTGCACGGGGGAGAAGGCCCGGCAGGGATATGAGGATCCTGGCCCTATAAAAGAGCCCAGCTCCGGCTTTCAGACACTCACCTATGTTCAGGTAATGGCATAATCGACATGCCCGAATTAAATATTTTATGAACATACGCATCCACGCTCATCTGCCGGTTCCTAAACCCAGGGAAGTGCTGCTTCTCTGACTTGCAAAGCTCAGGAGGAGTCACAGCAACAAATTCCTCTTGTGCTACCAAAGCAGCAAAAGAGCCTTTTCCTCTGATCAAACACTGGATCCCCCTTTACTGTCCCTGCTTTGGGGTGGGTGGGGACGAACAGAGGGAGAGGGGAGGAGATTCCCCTTCAGGTGTGGCTGGCTGAGCCAAGGCTGGAATTCTGAGGGATGGACAGACAGACATGACCCAGATTCCCTCTCCCCAGCCTGGAAGAGGCAGCGCAGAGCAAGTGGCTCCAGCGTGTCCCAGCCTGTTCCTCTGCAGCTCTGGGGCTTTTTGTACCTCAGTGTGCTCCAGTCACTCTCCCAGGCCCCAGCTGAAGGAATCCCTGCTCCCAGGGACCGATGGGCCCCAGCAGAGCCACGGAGCCCCCACTGAGGTGGATTTCTGGCCATCTCCAGGCCAGCACGCTCCTTGCGGAGCCACTCGAGCACTCAGCTGAAGAGATCTGTCTCCTAAAGGCTCGTGGCAGAGCTCCTCTCTGCCCATTTCCTTTGGACCCCTGGCTCTGCTCTCCGTGTAAAAGCAGCAAGTGACTGGCAGCCTTTTAATTTTCTTCTTCTCTCCCATCCCCAGCAATGATCCCATGCACAAAGCACGTCAGTGCTATTTCCCACTGATGGACTGTGTCCTTAAGGAATGCCAAAATGCTGAAGCCCCTTCCCTAAACTATTGAAGTGTCTGGGCCAGGAAAGGCAAGGAGAGGGAAAGATAAGGAAGGATGAAGCACTCTTCTCCCTTTAAAGTTTGGGAAGTTCATCCAGGGAAAATTAAAACACAAACTTCACTGTTCCTGAAGACATCACTGGGACAAAGCTCTCCGAGTTCACTTGTTCTGTCATCCTAATGCTGCCATGGAAAACCCCAAAATGAGCCCATGCGTCCATCAGAGACATCACTGCAGAGCCAAGAGCATCCTGCTCAGGGATTCTGCATCTCCACCTCAGCTGTACTGACTCAAGTCTGCATCCAGTGGCACTTCTCCAGCTTCCAAAGGGACTACAACACGATACCAACCACCTCCTTTTCAGTTCTTTAATTAATAGTGTGGTGATGGTTTCGAATCAGACACACCAGGTAATAAAAAGCAGCTGCCACACCTTGAGTTTCAGAAAAGGCTCTGGCACAAAACTTTTCCGGGTTTACAAACTCAGCTTCCAGATACACCAGCAGTGTCTGTTTCCTTTCCAGATCGTTGGGGGTTTATGACAAATTCATATTTCTGTGTTGTAGAGCACTGAACACACAACTGGTGACTGAAAAGTCTTGTTAGGATCCCAATGGATCTTGCCAGCCAATTATTGATTTGTGACTGGAGGTGTTCACAGGGGAGGTTCTGCACCAACCTCAAAAAAAATGGGCCATTTTTGCACCTGGGCTTTGCTGGCAAAGGGAGGGAGGAGGTGGCTGCATCCCAGCCCCGTGACACCTGCACAGGTAAGGGCAAGGAAATACCCAGGATCCTGGCAGCATCCAGGATGTAAAAAGTCATGGAATGGTTTGGGTTGGAAGTGGCATTAAAGCTCATCTTGATCCACCTCCTGCCATGGGCAGGGACATTTTCCACTATCCCAGGCTGCTCCAGCCTGGCCTTGGACACTTCCAGGGATCCAGGGGCAGCCACAGCTTCTCTGGGCACCCTGTGCCAGGAATTCCTTCCCAATATCCCATCCATCCCTGCCCTCTGGCAGTGGGAAGCCATTCCCTGTGTCCTGTCCCTCCAGGCCTTGTCCCCAGTCCCTCTCCAGCTCTCCTGGAACCTCCTTTTAGGCCCTGGCAGGGGCTCTGAGCTCTCCCTGGAGCCTTCTCCTCTCCAGGTGAGCACCCCCAGCTCTCCCAGCCCGGCTCCAGAGGGGCTCCAGCCCTGGGAGCAGCTCCAGGGCCTCCTCCGGGCTCGCTCCAGCAGCTCCAGCTCCTTCCTGTGCTGGGACCCCAGAGCTGGAGGCAGCCCTGCAGGTGGGTCCCACCTGAGCGGGGCAGAGAGGGACAATCACCTCCCCCGATCTGTGGCCCTGTGCCTCACTCAGCTGGAGCACAGCCCACCAGCAGCTGCCTGCAATTCCCAACGCGCAGGTGGAGAGGATTTTCCAAACACCTTTGCCAGGCCTGACAGACACGGGAAGTGACAAGGAGAGCTCAGCCTGCTTTACCTATGAATTTACAAGAGAACCTACTTCATCCTCTAGCAGGAACTTCAAAAACTCGTACCAGGTACAGAACTTCAGACACAAACAGCCCTGCAGAGCTTCTTAAAGGGAATAACACAAACCTGTATCCTGGGCAATAAATGCCACTGCAGGCTGGAGGATTTCCATCCTCTGTGGTTTCTAATTCAAGTTCTAAGCTAAAGTCAGATTTTTGTTCTCTTCTGTACTTTCTTAGAACAGGCAACAGCAACTTTCTACCACTTACAATCCCCACACAACTATTTTGCTGTATCTGAACAGAGCTACCCTTGGCAGGAATGTTTTAATCTGTGGGTGGACACCCAGCCATCATTCTGCACACACATCCTGGTTTCAGAGAACTTTTCCCTTAGGTTTCTTTTGCAGTGAAAAGCTTTGGGTTTTAGAAGGAAAAAAAAAAAATCCAAATTGAGACAAGCTACTTAAATGCCAGCAAAACTTCCTGTGCTGGGGAGAAAAAGGCAGAGATGAATAATCTGTCCGTAAATATCCACATATAAAATAGAAAACGTGATACTATCACTCATTCCTTGACTGGGACAAATGGAGACTCTCCAGCTCCATCCCAGAAGTCCAAGAGATGTTTTGAGTGGCCTGTTTTCCTGGATACGCACTTCCACAGCACCTCCTTCCAGGTCCAGAGCAGCCTTAATTAGCTGTTCATCAACTGCTAAACCCACGTGCATCACGTGAGGTTTCATTCTGCACTTGCTGCTGAAAAGAGCAGCCTCTAAAGGAGGGCAGTTCAGAAAAAGCACAAATTATTCATGAGTGTGGATCCTGTGACTTTCGCAGAACGCAACTGTACAGTGAAATATTCCCAAATGATACTGGGAAATGCTCCAGAGGGAATTCAGACACATCCACTGCCCCTTCTCCCCAGCGTCCAAAACAGCTGTAAAAAAGTCACCAGTTTTTAGCAGCAGATTTCTGTTTTCTCTGGGGGAAGGGAAAAGATCAGTATTATTTCTCCAAAATCCCCTTCACAGATGAACTCAAACTTTCACAGCGAAGTGGCCCATTGCTGCCTGCTGAGGTTTAATGCAACATTTTACATCCAGTTTTGAAGAACTTCTGAGAAAACCCCCAAAACAGTGCCATTTATCCCAAACTGATGGATTCATCCCTGTATCCCTGCACTCTGTATTTCACAGGATATGAAGAGCCAGTAGACAGCATGCCAGGAGCAGGGAGCCTGCACACCAAACACTCACAGTTTGCTGCAGAACAACTTCCAAGGATTGGGAGCTTCCTTGCGAGCCAGTGCTCCCCTTCCCAGCAGAGCCAGCTCGAACTGCTGCAGCAGCCACTGCACTTGAGCTCCTACACCCAGGTTAGCCCCAGTAAGCCTAAACTTCCAGCCAAAAGTGGAGCTTGCAGCAGTTTGACTGGCAGCTGATGGATTTTGCTAATTAATGTAAATGGTGCTAACCCGATCCACGGCTCGCGGCTGGATTCCCATTTGGAATATGCCAGGAGTTTCACTCCCGGAGGTGTCTCACCCCAGACCTGGTATCATCAATAGGTGAAATAAAACCATGTACGACAGCCAGGTGGTTTGGATTAATGATTTTTGCACAAATGGGGGGGCGTGTGTGTAATTTGATATGTTAGAGTACTACAATGGCCAGGATGTTCCAGCTTTTCTCTCTGCTCAGTATTCCCTGAACCTTCGAATGCTAAAACCTGGCACTGCTCAAAGGAGCATTTTCACCACTTTGGAGGATCTATAACAATCATCATAATGTGCCCAAGAACTAATAAGAGTAAAGACAAGTCTATGACTTTGGCAGAAACACCAAAAACATGCATTTTTTACTGAAAACACAGCTACAGGCTGATCAAACCACTCAACACCACCAGAAATGTTTCTAGAAACTGAGGAACCTCTTTTGCAGGGTAATGACAAGTCTGGCTACTCCTCCTCTTCCCATCTCTACTACGAGGAGTTTGAAAGGTTCCTCCTCGATTTCTAAATATAGACCTGGTGATCAGATTCTGCATGATAGGTTTGTGAACAGGACAGGATGGTTTCAGACTGCGACGGCAGGACAAAACACAGGGCAAGTCCCAGCACTCCTCTGAGCCCTCCCTAAGGTCACCACCCGTGGGGACACAGCCCAGGAATCCGAGTCATTGAGCCTGAAACACAACCAGAAGAGAAGCAGCCAGAGCTGCTGTAAACTTGATTATGACGTGGTAAAATAGGAGAAGGGACTTCCAGTTTATAAATCATAACATTGCACTTCTGAGGGAACAAGCTGGATGTCAAGAGTATTCATAAAACCAGCAGTAAAACCAAGTTCCTGATCTTTAACAACTAAAATGGACTCCCAGCAGGGCAAATAACAAATACCTAACTATCAGTGGGTTTTAGGAAGTTTGCATTTATTAAAAACCCCCTTCGAAAACAAACCCCCAAAATGCCCAACCCCCAAACCCGACGTACAGGTCTAGCAAGTATGACAGCATATTTCTGTGAACTCCCAGCTCCTGTAACCCTACCACGCCGGTAACTCAATAGTGCCACGCAGTTATTGGTGTCCCAGGAGCCTCTGGCCCGGGGGGACACGTCCGGTGCCTCAATTAAAGCAGGATGACCCTGCAGCCACTTGTGTTTGTGCTCCTCACCAGCTCCGCGGAGCTTCTGCTGGCAAAGCCCAGTCCGAGTCCAGCGTCCTGCCAAACTTTTGTTGGTGTCTCTGGGATTCAGTGGAATTCCTGAGCGGAGTCGTTTCCTACCCCTTTGTAATCCCCCATAAACAGTTCAATCATTAACAGCATTAACAACCTGTGTACCACACAACAAACCCTTTATGGCCTCCTTTGCGTCTGCCCTCGCCGCTTGGGGCTTTTCACCTTCTCTGCTTCTCTCGGTGTCTTAGTGCACTCCAATTCTTCTTTCACTTGGGGGGTGGGGAAGAACTGGAGTATTTTTCAGTTAGGAGATAAAAAGAACAACAAAAAAAAAAACCCACCTCAAAGAAAAGAAGCCCCAGTCCTTTTGTTGTGCTCAGACTGATATTTTGTAAATTCGGTCTGCTCTCACGTATTTATTCTGGCCTTATAATCCAAAATGGTCAGAGATAAACGTTTCTTCACAAGATGCTCCCAACCCCCTACCAAATATTAGATATCGCTTACTTAAAAATAGAAACTAAGGTCTAAATTGGTAAATTATATCATTGATCCAGGCCCTTTTATCTGTGCTAGGAAAGCTTTAGAATATATAAATTTAGTGGAAGTCTCAGTGCATAAAAAGTGACTATTCTGGACCCTATGTAGAATTTGTCCAAGGGCACAATTTTACATCAATTTTTCTTTTCACTTTCTTAACTATGAACTTATTGGTGGACAAGAAACCAGAATATTATCCCACGTACTTTTGGTTCGTTTAATGCTTTTTTATTTATTTATTTTTTAATGCAATGTCATTTTAAGTTTTGGAAGCAGAATCAGGGAACTGCACCATCTCACCTCATTATTGAAGGGTCTCAGGGTTTCTAATACCAGCATATAAAAAATAAACCAACTCAAAGTTTGCATCCTTGCCACCACACTGAGTTTTCTCCTTTTAGATCTTCACACAAGGCAAAAGGATGATCCTAAAGTGACCTGGACCTACCCCATCCCATCTGAAACATGTCCATGTCCAGCAGCATCTTTGGATTAATTAAAAAAATTAAAACAATTACATGTACACGCTTAACCCAAGCAAGACCGTCCTCTCCAAAGCCACCTTTCCCTCAAGATCCAATTGTTCTGCTCATCATTTCTCAGCCAACTGCTCAATAAGCTGCATATTGAATGTGAGATGTCTAATGAGCGTCTCCATGACTGCAGAAATGACAACTTCCCAAAACAGAAGGTCTGATTCCCAAACTGCTGCAGCCTGGATAATGCTCACCTGCTGTCAGGCTGCTGGAATATTTCTCACTGCCCTGGCTAGACACAGGACAAGTGGAATTCTCCCAGTCAAGTCCCATGTAGGACTAGCTTTATACAAATTTCTCCAGGATTTTATCTCTCCGATTTCTCCTCATCACCAAGGTTGGTATCAAGCACCAATTTCAGGCCAATCCCCTAAAACAAGGAGCGATTTTCCCTGAGAATGACACTGGAGTGAAGGATTGTGCTCCTCACGCCTGCAAGTCTCCCACAAGTCCCAACTGGCAGGGACACGACTGCTCCGAGAGCCTGCGTGGCTCACCTGGCTCCACCTGCTCCGCTCCCCGCCCCGCCGGCTCCGGAGCGTTCCAGAGGCATTGCCAGCTCCAGGGATGGGAGGACAGCCCACGGATCCTGCTGGGAATGCTGCTGTGTTTTGGACACAGACCCGGCTGAGGGGGCTCGGGGAGCGCGGAGCGACGCTCACAACCAAACACCCGACTCACCTGGCACGAAGGACGGAGCTGACGGATCATGGCACAGACCCTGGGGCCCAATGACCCCAAAATAATCCCATTAATACTGCCCAGGTCCTCAGGAGAGGGGCCAGTTCCCAACCAACCTTTCATGGATGCTCATGGAGAGCAGTATGGGGTGGAAACCTCCCCTGTGGATGGATGTCCATGGAGAGCAGCACGGGGTGGCAACCCAACCCTGTGGATGGATGTCCATGGAGAGCAGCACGGGGTGGCAACCCAACCCTGTGGATGGATGTCCATGGAGAGCAGCACGGGGTGGCAACCCAACCCTGTGGATGGATGTCCATGGAGAGCAGCACGGGGTGGCAACCCAACCCTGTGGATGGATGTCCATGGAGAGCAGCACGGGGTGGCAACCCAACCCTGTGGATGGATGTCCATGGAGAGCAGCACGGGGTGGCAACCCAACCCTGTGGATGGATGTCCATGGAGAGCAGCACGGGGTGGCAACCCAACCCTGTGGATGGATGTCCATGGAGAGCAGCACGGGGTGGCAACCCAACCCTGTGGATGGATGTCCATGGAGAGCAGCACGGGGTGGCAACCCAACCCTGTGGATGGATGTCCATGGAGAGCAGCACGGGGTGGCAACCCAACCCTGTGGATGGATGTCCATGGAGAGCAGCACAGGGTGGAAAACCTCCCTCGCCCAAAACCCAGCCTGTGTGTGAAGTGTTAAATTACTCCAATTTATCTGTTATGTTGCTATCATTTTTCCTTAATGATAAATTCATTCTAAAAAAATTAACAATTCCATTAAAATGTCTATTTCAACACACTGAAATTCACTTTTTAACCTGAGTGCTCCAAGCTCTCTCACACTGCAGCTCAAGGACTGCAGAGTAAAACGAGATCTAAAGCAAACCCAGTCCTGAAGCAGGTTAAATATCTCAATTTCCTTCATGCTGGAAGTTCAGCGTCCCCTTCCCACCCCGTCCTCCTTAACCTGCTGCTGGCTGGAGATAATCTCTGCCAGGCTTCCCAACTGCTGACACAGGAACCTCTGTGAGCACACTGAACTACTTCCTTTTCTCCTTGAAAAGATTTAATAACCTACAACTTTCTTCCCTGCCCTACTTGGAGTCTATCGCTTGCTTCCCTCTCGTATCGAATCTGCTAAAATAAAATTTTATAGAGTGTCAATTCAACAAAGGCAAAACTATAAAGTCCGTTCTGACAGCTTCCTTTGTCCAAAAAATTTAATCAAAAAAGAAAAAAAAAAAAAATCCTTTGCCCTTGAGAAGATGAATTGAATAGCCTTAGGTATTCTATAGCTGTATTTATGAAAAGCTTTTGGACACTAAATGTGTCCAAATGGGGAAAGTGTTTTGCTCAGGTCATAAAACTCCTTTTTTTCATGGCACAGAGGAAAATATGCTGCACTCCACAAGGAGCCAGCAGCTGACCTCTGGGAGAGGCAGCAGCCCCATCCAGCCCACAGGGGAGTGGTGCCCATGGGATAACCACCCCCAAAACCCCACAAACACGCACAGAAAAGAGAATTGTTCCCCTAAATCTGAACAGATTTTTCCCCACAAACACACAGTGCTCTGCCCACACAGGAATGAAAAGTTTTCTTACCCAAAACATGTTATTAATATTTAATATTACTTATGGCAGCACCAAATCACAGGAAATAATACTAAAAAAATATTAAAAATGACAGGATTTATCATGTTACTACATAAAAAATTAAAATAAAGTAAAAATAATGTAAAAGCAATGTAAAGCTCCCTGGCTATAAATGAAAACAAAGGCAGCACTTTTAAACATGGAATAACTCCATGTATTTCCCATTTAATACTTTATACTGGAATGTTGTGGGAATTTTTCATTTTCCTCACTTTTATCCAAAACAGTTTACCTCGATTTTAAAATTTTGTATTTTAGAGCAGTGAGAAAACCTTGTAACAAGAAAGATTCTGAGACCAATTTCATGCAGAACAGGTAATTTCACTCGGTTCAAGTCCCGCCCAGTCTGTCTGATGTCAAGACTCAATTGACTTGTGCATTACTATATAAAAACCTAAATAAAACCCCAAATCCTCTCAAATCTGGTTTTATAAATTATAACAAATATTAACATATTTTTCATCAGACAGAGAATCATGGGGAAAATGCATAAGTAACTCATTGCTGGTTTGCACATAATTTCATTTCAGCTGATTGAACAAATCTCTTTTTCTTGCTTGTGACAGAACTACAGGAGAATATTTATTTGAAACAATGTTGTAAGCTGTAATTTAGAGAAAAATACAGGACTTTGGGACAGGTTTGGGTTCTGGAGTTTTTTTCAATCTTGAACAGGAAAAAGAAATTAAAATTAAGCTAATTTTTAGTACGCTCCAGCTATCCAGAAACCAACACAGAACAGTATCAGTACTTTGAGTTTACGTTATCCAATAGAAATTAAATTCAGAAATCAAGTTTCTGTACTGAAAATAGGTCTGCTCATCCTAAATTACCACTTTTCTTTTGTTATTCTTTATGGAACTATGTAAAATTATCCCCTCTGTATTAGGTCCAAAATAATTTTTATGGAAGACAGTGACGAAAAATTAAAATCCCTCATTATTCCTGGTATTTTTTACATTACAGTAATATCAGGGCTCTGGTTATGATTGGCAAATACCCAGAAAAACACTGTCCAATGGAGAGACACAAAATAATTTAGGCAGCCCTTGAATTCAAAGGGATCAGAGAGTAATTCTTAGAATGCAGATTGTTTAATGTTTACAAAATCAACACATCTGGCTCCTTCTTCTGCTGAGGTTCCTCCAAAAATTTGGTTCCTGTTTTTACTGAAATATTTAAGCTCTCAAAAGAAACTGAGTTATTCAAGAGAAACTCCCTTTCCTCACTAAGCTACACTGAATTTATTTCATTAAAGCCCTGCTTCAACCCATTATCTGAAAGTAGAAAATGTTAAATTATATTAGAGCTTCTGTTCAATAAAAGAAGAAACTTTTCTGGCTGTATTTAAAGGAAGAATGTTTGTCCCATATACATAAGTTTAGAAATATTTATTCCAAAAAAGAGAAAGATACAAGAAATTTAAAGATTAATTTTCATATTTGTTCTAATTATAAATTATGGTTCCTTTTTTTTTTTTTTTGGTGGAATAAATTCCTAAGCCTTAAAACTCCACAGATAAGAGTTAAAATAAAGAAGTCCAATTCTCTACCAGAATGCATTTGCTCAAGTGTAAAGCTAACAAATGCTAAAATTTTTGGCAACACGTCTGCATTTCTGAATCATTAGGTAGTCAAACTATTTTTTGATTTTGCTTGCGTGATGCTGGATTAGAATAATCCACATAAATCAGTGGTTTTCCCTGCCTAGGAATACCACGTTTAGCCCCGGCCAGAGGATGGCAGAAGGAGGCACGGAACCGCAGGGAGGTTCAGAGCTGCCTCGGATGCGCGGCACTGGATCAGGATTGTTTACTCAGGGGACGAGCAAGGAGAATATAGTCAAAGTAAACACAACACAGGCAAGGCATGCACAGCATTCCAGGCACCCTCTCCAGAGCACAACGATGGGATGCTCTCCCAGGGAAAGCTCAACCACGGATGGGCCGTCAGGGGAGCGGGGAGCCGCGCAATGCTGCGGCCGAGGCGAGCGGAACCGAGCGGGACAAAGGAGAACCGAGCTCCAGTCATGGACTGAATTGCCTGGAGACTCCCCTCGTGGAATCCAAACACCCAGGCCAAAGCCCTCCAAGATGTCAAAGCACTTCTGGTGCACTGAGACAGGTCCTCATCTGAGAGCAGCAGGGCTGGGTGCCCAGCCAGGCCCGCTCAGCAGGGCTGCAGCAACTCCCCAGCTCTTCCAAGTTGAGGCAGCAACAGTGGCAATATTATGGAATTATTTATACACTCACAGGCCTGTTTACTTCCCTTCTCAAATCATTCTGAGGCTGCTGGATGTAAAGGCTGTGATTAAGCAGCACTTTCTGGCTGATACTGTGTGAAAATATTCTTGATACTTGTGGCTTCAGCGAGGCTACCAGGGGGGTTTTCCCATCAAGAGTCATCATCTCCCCTTCCCATCACACTGTGGATCCCAGGGCTGAAGCCCCTCCGGAGCCAGGCTGGGAGAGCTGGGAATGTTCACCTGGAGAGGAGAAGGCTCCAGGGAGAGCTCAGAGCCCCTTCCAGGGCCTAAAGGGGCTCCAGGAGAGCTGGAGATGGACTGAGGACAAGGCATGGAGGGACAGGACACAGGGAATGGCTTCCCAGTGCCAGAGGGCAGGGATGGATGGGATATTGGGAAGGAATTCCTGGCTGGGAGGGTGGGGAGGCCCTGGCACAGGGTGCCCAGAGAAGCTGTGGCTGTCCCTGGATCCCTGGAATGTCCAAGGCCAGGCTGGACACAGGGGCTGGGAGCACCCTGGCACAGCAGAATGTGTCCCTGCCCAAGGCAGAGGTGGAATGGAATGAGCTTTAAGCTCCCTTCCAACCCAAACCACTCCACGGTTCTCCGATCTGCTCCCCTCCGTCATGGCAAACAATTTACACACCCCCACAGGCCCCTTTACCCCAAATTCCCCCGATTTTCATTACAGCCCTGACCACCTCTGCACCAGCCCAACCTCCAAACACTGGCTTTGCCCCCATCCCCTTCCCTCCCTGCCGCCATCCACACCCCCCTCACTGCTCCTGACCACCAACCCCTCTCCCCTGCCTCTTCCTAACGTCTCCCCGCTCGTTTCCTTCCTCCAGCCGCCCCCGAGGCCCCTCCAGCAGCTTTCAGTTACAATCCCTGCCCTCCCGGACAGCCAAACCCCCTCTTCCCTAACCCTGAAAGCCACAGAGAACAGCAGCGAGGGTTATCCACAGGCTGCACCTGGCACAGCTCCGGGCAACTCCCCTCTTCCCTGAAGCAGCTTCACCATCCTGTGCACCAAAATCAAAATATTTCTACTTAGCGACGCATTCCCTGGGGTTTGATGGGGTTTTTGTGGGGTTCCAAACTCACTGCCCCAAAAACGCGCAGGGAAACGCCGCCAAGTTGAGCACCAGACAATGCCCAGAGCAAGTCAGAGTTAGTAACTCGTCAGGAATGTCTATTGGGGCACAATAAAGTAGGTGAGTAAAGCAAGAGTAAACAATGGGAGAGCCCATGCAAACTGAGGATGGAGTAATTACGGATTACACTGGACGGGATTAATGCAGAGATTAAAAAAAATAGTAATTACTTGTGAATTTCTGATGAACATCCAGGTTAACAGAACCTAATCCTAAAGTCCCACCTGCCTGTGAAGACCTTTGGTGCACAGGACAACCAACTCCCAACACTGGGACATTAAATAAAAATCTCTATAAAGAGCTTTCTTTCAAGACAACTGGAGATGCCTTAAAATATCCTCAATTTAAGATTCGCCATCAGCAATAATTCAGTTTACGTTCACCGCCGTTATAATGAACTTTTTCCTATATTACATATGCATTTGATTACTATCTACAAACTAAAAAACATTCATTTTTTTCTATAATAGCTCAGAAACATTCTAGATTCACATATACCATCAATAAATTCCACACCAAGTATTATAATTATTTGAAATAATTAGCAAAAGCTGAATATTAACACCTTTTTACTGGTTTTTTGAATGCAGTAACATTAAAAATGAGAATAATATACTTCCAATTGTTCATCTATGGGATAAGTGTGTCTCAGGCTGTTGTAACAAATCCATAACATCAAAAAAACCCGAATAAAGTTAAACTTAGTTTTATTCAGTATAGATCAATATTTGGAGAAAATTGATCAATTCTTCTTGATTTTTTTTCCTTTGGAAATGAAAAAAATGTAACAACAGGCTCTCCAAAGTTTATATATTCCTTCTCTGACAAAGCAACAGTTATTGGTCCGATAATCATTATTTAAGAAAAATGATGCTGCCCTTACACACGGGAATACTTTTACTGGCACGTAAGTTCCTTTAACACAAAAATGAACATTAAAAATATTTTCTTAATTTTCTGTTTATTTTTCAGTTCCAGGGACACGCTCTTAAGTTCTACCTCGCTGTGTGTCTGCAGATCCTTAGCAGGGACTCTTTCCCCTCTTTCTTTTCTTTTTTACAAAAGATGATTAAGAACTGATTCACAGCTGTGAAGTTTTTGGGGAAAGCAGCACGGGGAAAAACCCAGCAAACCCCAGAATTCCGGGAAGAAAGCTCCAGGTGGAAGGTGATTCCCCAGGAATCCACAGAGCAGCTGATTAAGGAGCTGCCCAACTTTGGGGGGAGCATTACTTTGTTACAAGTTTTGTGCCCCCAAGACCTTTGTGAAGTTACAACTCATGAAAAATTCAGATTTAGGGCTTGATCCAGCAGTTAAGAAGTTGATAAATATTTTAGCAGTGAAAACAGAATAGACATTATTATAGTATTTTTTTTAATTGGAGATTTCATATCTACATTTTTAATAGTAGAGTCTCAAGAGTAGAAACACTTGGTAGGTATTTCCAAAAATTAAAATCACCCACACCATATTTTTAATACCCCAGCTTAATGCCTGAATTAAGATATTTATCAAAGAAAAGTGGGATACAACAGCTACAAGATGTCCTGAGAGTAACACAACTTGCAGCAAAGCCCCAGCAGCACTGCACATTCAAGCCAGGGCACCCAGCACAGATGGACAAGTCATTTTTAGAAATGAATCACGCTGCAAATGATTGGACTAATTTTAAAACAGAGGTGAGGAACCAATAGCCTCCAGCCCAGATATGGTTTGCTTCAGCTGGCCCACAGACACGGCCCTGCTTTATTACTTAACAACACCCAGGCAACTTCAAGGGGAACCATGAGTGTTTTAAAAGGCTCCAACAACTCACAGGTTTTTAAGGACACGGTCCTTAAACTCAAACATCGTGCCCAAGTTTCAAGTATTACACGAAATTTTTGGTTTTAGTTTTTGGTTCATTTTGTTGTCCACTAAATAAAGCGCATTCCTGCTACCCTGAGCAGGTGGGATTTCACAGCCCTCAGTATTTAAATTATCCTAGCAGGGAAAAGCAAACGGTGCTTTGAGTTTGGACAACACAAGGGTCGTGGTAGAAGGATTTTGATACCTGCTCTGATATTTAGCCCTTATTTAGGACAAAACTTCCACTGAAAACCTTGAAGAGACACAGCCCCAAACACAGATCTCAGCCCTTCCCAGGCTTCCCAAGAGCACAGCAGTTCTGAACCCGAAAGGAACCAGCAAAAGGAATTTCTTGAGGGAATCACAGGCCACCGCTTGGCTTTGATCCTTTCTGCAGCTCCCCGATCACGCTGATACTGAGGCAAGCGAAGGTTCGGCCCTAGCTGAGGTTTGCCTGCCATAACCAGGGGGCCCCGACGCCATCAGCACAAACCAACCCTTCCAACGGATTCCAGCCTCCCAAACCCAGGAATCCCCACGGCAGCAATTCCTCTGTGGCAAAATGTAGGAGGAAAAGTAGTTTTCAACAGCATTTTTAAAAATCAAACCTTTCCTAGCATAGTATGAACGGGGAAAATTCATATTTTCTGGGGAGAATGACTGTAAGTTTTCAAAGGGAGCTATTCCTTGAGAAACACAGGATGAGCCTTCCAGAAACAAAGAAAAAGCCCGAAAACTTTACATTATTTACAACATTTCCCATTCCAGGCAGCCACGTTGAGGAACAACAAGACAACACCACATTGCATCACCAGTCTATGCCAACACATCCACCTCTGAAATCTGATCCAAGCCTCTTCCCCATAAAGATTAGGAGGGAACAACGTATCCCTCTCCTGCCCCCAAGCCCCTAAAAGACAAAAGGAAGTTCTGTTCTAAAAAAACCAGCTCACTACAGATTCCTGACTACTTTGTTTCTTGAATCAATGATCTCATTTGTTCACTTTTGCAGTGTTTTCTTCCAAAAATAGCAGATACTAAAAAAATTCTTCTTATCTAGAGTTTGGATGAGAGGATCCAGCAATTTTTTTTTTTTTGTGCTTCTCTTCTACACACAGTTAAAATAAATAAAATTTATCTCCTTAAATTGACAGCGTGCTTATATAAAAAAATTAAATAGATGCATAAAGCTTCATTGTATCAGTCTTACAAGTAAAAAAATTAAATTAAATAGACTGGGGACAAACACAGTCAAAAATATATGGCTATGTTTATTATTTCCAATGCTACAGCTTCAGTCTTACCAAAACACATGAAATTTGTGCTCATTCTGGTGGGGCTAATCACATATTTTATATATATATAAATATACATGAGGTAGACAGGCAGAAGCCTAAGGATGAAGACAAACCCAAACGTGTCATGTATTTTTATCGAGTCTTTAATTTATCACAACAGATAATCCTAAATAACACGTTGGCAACGGTCTACCAGAGCTTAAAAATCAAGTCTAAAATTGGCCAAGCGAAATTGGATTTCCATGTTTTTCAACCATTAGGCAGCATGAATGGAAAAATCTGACTATCTGTATTTATGATATGTAGGCCCAGGTTCTAGCTGGCCAAATTTTCCCCTGACTTAGGCTGTGTTTGTTTCCTTTGGCAGTGGGGTACAAGGCAACATTATCTTGTGCCTTCCTTGATCTAAACGTTGGGAATATCACCATTTGATCCAACAGGATTTGTTGTGCAAACAATTGACAACTGTTCTGCTTCCCTCACTTGGGAATTTTCCTGAGCGAGGCCACGCTACTGATGCAGCAAACGAAGGGCCCTCATATTTCAGATGCTATTTACATTTCAGATTACTCAGACACCAAAATAATTCTGCATTTAATGCCATGAAAATGTAGACTAAGCAGAAATTATGACAATATATTTTTTTTTTTATCCCGAGCTTCAATTTTACCCCATATCAGAATAATGAATTAATATATTGCTTCTACAGGCTTTGGTTATCAGATATTGTGGCAGTAGAAGAATTTTTAAAATATTGCTGGCTTGCTTTAAAACATTTTCTGTAGAATAAAAATATATAAAATAAACAGCACATTGAATTTAACCAGAGTAATAAATGAAAGAATAAAGGTTTGCTTAGAAACATAAAAAAGAATTTTCAAGCGTTTTACCATTTCATTTTTAAGCACATTTAAAGCTCCTGAAACAGAATATTTCAGAAAAAAAACCCCTCAAACAAACAAGAAATATATCTTTGGCATCTCCAGCTCTCTGTATTGCCCTCAGCTCCAGCCTAAAGAACCAACAATTGAAGCCACTCCAGGATTTGTTGCTCAGTCATTCCCATGGGAAGGATGGGAGGCAATGGAGATTTTGGGGCTGGGAACACCTGTCAGGCTGCAGATAAACCCAGATGACCAACTCATTTCACAAAGGTCTATGAATAGCCACGGCAGGGCCCTCACTGGTTCCTGCTGCCCTGGGCCACAGCAGAACAGCAGCCCGGAGCTGAGGGGCTCACAGTGCAGATCCCGGCAGCCACCCGGACCTTAAAGCAGCACTGGAAAGTTCAAATTCTCTGGTTTTTACACTTCTTGTAGATGCCCATTTGTATATTTATATGTGCGTGCTTTTGTGTACGCAGCTGAACTCGTTCGCATATGTACTCACACACTTTTTAACATCGGAATCCGAGTGATTCCGACAAATTTTACCTTGATTTAAAAATAGTACCAAGTCTGAACTCCTTTCTAGACGACTCATCAAGAAAATGGGTATTGCTATAATAAAGAACTCGGAATCCAAGAGAGGGAACGAGTCAGCACTTCTTAATTTCTTAACTGCTGCTTTTTGTTTTATTCCCTCTTCGTTCAGCTCCAGATAAACAGAGAAAAATTAGAGCATCCTGAAAGCTATTTCCAATGCTCTTCCAAAATTTCATCCCTAATATCAGCCTTGGTTCCTGTGCAGGCCCATTTGAAACTGATTGAGCAGTATTATTCCACCTAATAGTTCCAAAAATAAATACAAAGAAAAGCCAACGAGAGCCTGTGGTTTCCAACGTCCAAGTAACTCTTAAAAAGAATAAGCAGGTCCTTAATGACATAAGAGCATTAAAAAGGAAATAAATGTATCCTGTATCTTTTTATTTTTGAAATCAATGGTAATTCTGATTTCCACTGGGACAGAACAAGAACCAACACAGGGACAACCAAACGAAACTAAACCCTCAGATAACTCAACAAGCCTGAAAGAACAAACGGAATTCCCCACTTTTCCAAAGTTTTGACAGGATTTTTGCAAAGGTAGCTCAGCCACTTTCAGAATTTGTGTCCCTGGCCAGGAGCAGATGAGACTGAACTGCTTTGTGCACGTGGCCTCTTAAGCCCACAGAAAGACACTGGGACATTAGTGGGGCTCCAGATGGGCACGAGGGGCCTCCCACCCGGCCTGCTGCTTTCCACAGGGAACATCCACAGGGAGCACTGCCTGCTGATCCACAAACGAATGGTGGGCTTCCAGACTGTATTCCAGCCACTGATCTTCCACAGGGAAGGAATAACCATGAGTAACAGTAGGAAAAACAAAATAAATCTACTGACAAAGCGAATTAAATAACCCAGCTGAAACCCAAGGCATTCCATCTTGGAGAGGACTGTTACTGATGCCAGGATCATCCTTTTAACAAGGAGAAACACTGATCCCTCCACAGCCAAAAGAATGGAACGACCGCAAGTTGTACAAGAAAAGTTCAATTATTGAAGGTATTGCATCATAAAGATTCTCCTCAAACATCCGCCTCCCTAATCCAAATAGAAACCAACTCATTTGTCCACAAAGGAAGGAAGGCACAGCAGCAAACTCCACGGAAACATTATTTAAGTCAGGCCTAAACAGCATCCTCGTGTTCAGCACAGCCATGGCAGGCCCTTGCTAATTCCAAACTATCTGCCCTTAGAGCCCAGGAAGCCACTGACCCAGAATACAGCAAAATACTTATTAATTCTGTTCCCAAAGATAAAGAACTGGAAAATCCGCACAAAGTTTTCCTAAAAGCAATTAGCACCTGTAAATATCTCGGTAACAGCAGCAAAAAGAGCTTAAGAACCTAAATAAAAGGAAACTGTGTTGCCTTTTAGTTACAGGTGTTGATAATTCACAGCCTTTCCTAGCACAGGTTGAAAGATTCAATTCCTTCAGTTCTTGGAAGGTTGTGACAGCAGCCAGAAGCCCCAAATCAGCCTGAGCCCCCTTTGTGCTAAGCCTGCAGAAATGCAGGAATTGCCACCTAGAATCCCAGTGCCACCAGTGCTTCCTTCAGAGGGCCCTTCCCACCCCAATCCCACCAAAGCCACAGCTCTCCTTCCCGCACAGCCTCGGCTGCAGGAGCTGGAGGCCTATGGAAATGAAGGCTTATCAGTAATTTTATCTCTAGGACTTAAAGTAAGAGAAGACCCTGAATTATTCTTCCCAGCTTCAGAATTCCGTTCAAAATCTGGGTATTTCACCATGCAACCATAATAAATCAAACCATAGCTATTTTAAAGACTGAAACACAAGGAGATGGTTAAACCCCTGTAATAATTAATGTAGCTCATCACTGCAGGCCATGGAAGTTGGGGGCAGAGCTGCAGCTCTACACACACGGGGAATGTAATCCTGAAGCCACTCTAGGTTTCCAAGCACAGAGGAAAGCAGATCAATGGGATCTCAGGTTGAGAAAAGAAACACTGTCATGAAATAAAATAAGGAAATGATGTCCTTTACTCTTGGACAGGCTTTTGCTGTCCAACTCCCACCTGTAGTAAACTGAAAGGAGAGTCACATGTTTAAATACTGGGCGTTTTACACACAGATCTGCTGATTTTGGGGATTGTCGCCGTTGAGGTTTTTTTCCCCACACGTTTAAACCCAAAGTTATCACAAGCAAAAAGAAAACTGACGGCAAACTATTAGAAAGAACCACAGTTATGGCTGCTACCTCCGGTTCTCCATCAGAACATTGTCAATTATCAATCCAGCTCTGGTTTTCTCCTATTCCTTCCACCCCATCAAATTACGGCTCTCCCAAACTCTTCCCAGCCCGATCCCAAAATCGCCGCTTCACGCGAGACACGTGCGTACAAATTAGAGGTGGGAGAAACCCCAGCATGTCAGGAGAGCTCTTTCTTGTGGGCATCCTTCAGCATGAGGCACAGATGACACCCACTCCCTGCTGACCACCATTTCACTGGGATGCCCCTCTGGAACACACACTCATGGCCTACTCCACGGTTCTGCACTCAGCACTTAATAAACCAAAAATAATAAGCCCAAAATAAACCAAAGCACTCCAACCGTTTTTTGGAAATTACAGAGGACGTAATTAAGCTCCAGAAATAAGCAGACAACAGCAATTTCAATATAAACATCCTACTTGTGTAGGGGACTCTCTCATTTCAACTTGGTGTTAATGCCCCAACTCTTACTTGTGGATCCTTGCAAACATCTAGAAGGCTTCTCCCAACACTTCCTCGAGCACAGAATTCAGTTTGACATTTAAACCCATTACGTTTTAACCTATTTCAGACGTTTTAACACGTAACTTTCCTTAGAACCAGTAGAAAACATGGTCAGGTCAGTCCACCAGCAGCACCTGACCAACACCGAGAGCGGGGATGGAGACACTTGGCCTTCCCAGCAGAAAGCCATGGAAAAACACATCCCGACATATATATTTGAACAAACCATTGACCAAATATAGCCGGGCACCACCGATAACCAGGGGCTGCTACCAACCACATCCCAATCCTGCAAACACCAAGTCCAGCTCTTGGACTGTCTATCTCTGGAAGTTCAGCTCGGGGAAAGGGTCTTTGTACAAGTGGTCTTTGTACCTTCACCACCGCAGGGGTTTAATAACTCAAACAATAAGTCAAACAACGGCCTGGAACCTGGGGGGCAACGCCGGGGCTCCCTGTTATCCCAAGAAAACAACACTTTCGGGAGCCGGCCGGGGCTCAGCACCCACCGCACCACCCCNTGTACGGGATGCGCGGGGGATGCGGTGCGGTGCGGAGCGGTGCGCGCAGGCTGCGCCGCCCATCCCCGCCCGTCCCCGTCCCGACGGGGCGCCCCGCGAGCGGAGCATCCCCGGAGCATCCCCCGACAACAAAGCTGGGGCGGGGGGCGCCGGGAAGGGGCCCGAAGTGACAGGCGGTGCCCCCCCGGGGTAAACAGAGGGTAAACACGGGGTAAACAAACAACCC
>VZTF01006645.1:105759-167690 GCA_013397755.1 Cnemophilus loriae
ACCTATAATTCCCCCCCCAAATCCCTCTCAGAGCCTCCCCCAGATCCCCCTAATTCCCTCAGGCCCTCTTGAATCCCCTTCAGAACCCCCTCAAACTTCTCAGTCACATCATGATCCCAAGGCCTTCCAATCCCTTCAAGTTCCCCCCCAAACCCCCTCTGGAGCTACCCAAATCTCCTCAGAGACCCCCAATCCCCTTAGGACCCCTTCAAGTCCCCTTCAGAGGCAGCTTCTCCGGAGAGATGCTGTGGTTATTGTTACAAACTGCACATTATAAACAAGGATGGCCAGTTATTCCTGTAAAAACTTTATTATTGTGTCTAATGTGTTCCCATTTGCTTGTAGCTTGTTCCAGCTGCAGAAATAAAAAGACATTGTTTTAGACTCCCTAAAGCATGCTAAAGCCAGTGCTGTTTAGATGTGTGTAAACCTGAGTTTAATGCAATCAGAAATAAATTTAAAATGCTTTCAGTGTTCTGGCTCTTTTTCACTAGGAAGGTGGACTGCTGCATCTTTGTTAATTAAGAACAGATGTTCATTTACAGTTGTTAAAAATGACCACCATCTAAGTGCAGTTTCTGACCAGGATTGTTTGGAAAGCAATGCTATTTAATAAAACGTTTCTCTTCTCTTCTTTGAAGGTGAAACCTTCTGCAATGAGCAAGCGTAAGTTGAAGGAGAGCAGTGGAGAAAGTGCTGAGTGCATTTCCCAGGTCAATACCATCTTTATTGATTGCTCTGTTTTCAAGTTAAGGAACTTTTCCATCCTTTGCCATCCATATCAATCCATTTTTTTTTTACTGGCCCAGTTATAAAGGCTTGTGCAGATACTGGATACAATTTCTAGGGCTGTGAATGGTTTTTGTATCTGTTCTGTATTTCTTTCAGCTTCTCGCCTGTTGCTGGCTTCAAGTGTTATAGTAATAATGTAGTAAACTACTTAAAGGATGGTCTTGTGCTTTTGCAACCATTTGTGGCAACAGTTTTGCATAAATCTGTTTTTATCTATGTAGGTTTTTTATCTTGTGGTCTGTAGGGTGGAGCAGAACCCAGGTGACACAGCTGCCAAATCAGTTTTTAGTTTGTTTGACTCTTCTAAACCCTCATTCTCCTGTTTTCCCAAAGTTGCTGGTTAAAAACTGCAATGCATCTTGCAAGGAATTACCCCTGGGTCAGTGATTTCTTGTATTTTAATCTCTTCTAATTGCTTTTTCTCCTTTATGTAATATTTATACAATATTCTGCCTCCTGCAACTTTATTCTCGTTTTCAAGACCCCTCTATCACTGATGACAGGAGAGATTTATGTATTAAGGAATATTTGTAACACCACAAAAGTGCCCAATTTGCTATTATTTTATTGCTGTAGTTACATTGTTGGTAAATTCTGGTGTTTGAGGCCCCAAACATTTTTCCCGTGCTGTATTACATCCGTAGGTGCAAAAAATCTTGCGTGAAAGGTTCTGTCACCATTGCGCTGCTGGAAAACTGTTTGGGATGGAGCAGCAGTACAGGTGAGTGAGCAGGCCCTGGGGTTCAGTGATTTCCACGTTAACTGCAGGAGTAAAATAATCTGCTGAAGTCAGAATTTTCTGCTTCTCTCTTTTTCTAAATGATACAGGTTTAAAGGACCTGCAGCCCAGTGCTTCTAAAAGTTATTTGCCTCAGATTTTAAGAGTTTTCGTACAACTGTTCCCTGCTGGTTTTGTCAGGTTCTGAGTTTTGGATTTCTTGTCCTTGTTTCACACCTAATTCGTGAAGCACTTTTCTTTCTGAGGCTGAAAGATACTTTCAGTGCATGTTCTAAGACTTTGTGTAACGGCCTGGCCAAGCAAGAAGTTAAATTCTCTAGCTGTGATACTTTATTTTTACTTCCGATTGTCTCCTGATTGTTGATGAGCTGTGTTAGAAGTCAATCTTAAAATTTCTGTGCCAGCATCCTGTTTGTTGTAAGTAGAGACCCATATTTAAAACAAAGCTGCTTTTTGGAGCTGTCCAGATGTGGGGTTGGAGTTAGGAAGAAGGGACTTACTGGGACAATAACGCTGTCCCAGTACTGATCATTTTACAGCTGCAGGCCAAATTCTGCAAATAACAAACATGTAGCTAAAGAACTTGTTTTAAACAATAATTTTTTTTTTTGATAAGTGGAATCGCCTGATGTGAGCACAAGTTTTTCTTGGAAGGAAAAAACCATTTATTCAAACAGTGTACGTGCAGAGCTCACACAGGCATTTCATTGCAGTTGGGAGAAAATGTGTTTCTGTTATGTCAGTTGTACACAACAAGCCTCCCCTACTTACACTGCAATTCTGAAGAGCAATTTACAGGCTGTGTTGTACTGAATGTGCCCCTGCTAGTGAATTATCCTGGAGGGAAGACACAGCGAACTCCCCAGCTCCGATTTTTACCTTCCCGAGATGTATCAGGGCTCTTGGCTCTCAAACAGTGAACAAACCCACCCGTGTTGGCTGCAGCCGTTCCACGAGGACCCTCTCACCCCTTCAGAAGCAGTTGCACGATGCCAGCATTCCATATTCCCAAAAGCACATTAATGATGTGGAAGCATTTGGGGATTGGAGGTGTCAGCAGCTGCTGTGAGCACTTCAAATGTGGTTTGAGGTGATGAGTCTGTCTGCAGGTGATTTAGAGCTGGTGAGGAGTAGCGGTAGCACAGAAAGCAATCTAGTTCTTAAAGGGAGAAATAATTATTGAAGTCTGTCCCTTCATGGCAGAGAATTGCAGAACTTTATGAATTAGTGATACTCTCAACTTCGGCATGTTTTAATATTTTAAAGTATTTTAAGAGCTCTGATCACTGAGCTCTTTGTGCTTTATTGTATTACATTTTGCATGCCCTGAGCCTTGGCTCTCAGAGCAAGCCGAAGTGGATCAAGTTTTGTTCTTTGAATTTTCCCTGGTTTTGGGGAATGTTGTCAGCTTTGAGGTTTTCAGCCTGTTCCTGTTTTCAACGCAGACATTTGCTGGAGCTGCTGAAAAGAACCACGGTGCACGGGGAGAGTAACTCCGCCCTCATTATCGGACCCCGGGGATCCGGGAAAACCGCGGTAGGAACAGCTCCGGAACCTTGTACGGGGCCCAGCAGAACCTCGCTGCAGTCCTGGCAGCCTTTGCAGCTCCGTTTTCATCTCTGCCTGGTTGTGCAGAGAGAATTCCTAATGGTTCACATGGAAATTCAAAACATTCCGGGACTTTCTGGGGGCTGATTCTGTTCAGGAACAGCACGGAGAAATCTGTTCCTAGCGCTTGTCTTGGCAATTAAAGCCGTGTTCTGGTTACTCTTTAATTAACCTGGTATTGGGCCCTCACTGTAAAAATGGTGGAAAGGCATCCAAAAGCTCTAAAAGGAGTAGTGTGAGGGGTGGGTTTCTCCATAGCTCCGTGTGTGCAGGGAGTGGTCAGGGATCTTAATCCTGGAGGAATATTGTCTGGTGGTTATGGTTTATAAGTGGAGGGTTTGGATTTGAAGGGAATTCCCCTTAGCTGAGGCACATGAAGGGATGACCTCTAACTTAAGTGTTTAATACTTTGACATTATTCAAATGCTCAAGTCTTTAATGTTTGCATTAAATGATGGGATGAAAATCTGTAGTCCTTTCAGGCAGAATGTAAGTTAGCAAAATCACCTATGCAAAATGAATTATTTCCTTATTGTAGATCAAGTGGAAGATGCTGGAGTCAACAAAATCATGTGTGTGTATATTTATATATTTATACGTACACAAAGGTGGGAGCTACAAATCCTCATCTGAGGAAGCCAAAGCAAATAGTAGCTTTTTAATTTTTAAATTTAACATTTCCACTGCTTACAGATATTTTAATACAAGTTCCTTTTGGCTTTTGCAGTAACAAGTTCTTGATGGACAGCAAATCTGAGACCCTTAAGTTTTATAAGCAGCCAGTTGGTGTAATCATGTGCAGATTAATTTTGTCTTCCAGAAGAAAAGAATAAGCAGAGTTTCTTTTAAGATTTAAAGCAAAGAATTTCTTTCTAGAGCATCCAAAGAAGCCGTGGAGCTGAATAAGGCACCAACTCAAGAGCCAAAGTCTCTCACATCTCAAATTCATAAAGCTTTTTTGATTAAGGCAAAAGCCCCAGATATTACCCCAAAAAATGAGTGACTGAAATACCAGAGTTATTTTTCTTTCCCTCTCAGTTCAGCAGAATGAACACATGTAATTTTCATAGTCATGCTGGTGAATGCAAAGTTGTCATTTTAGTATTTTAGACTGGAAATTACTCAAACGTGTTCCCTAATGAAACCTCACACAGTTTCCTATCCTGTAATATCTGTAATTCCACTTTCCCTGCTGTTAAAACATTCATCTTCTCACAGAAATTCTGTGTTTTTTCTTTCCTAGTTATTAAATCATGTCTTAAAAGACCTCAGGGAAATGAAACAAGTAAGAGAGAACCTCTTGGAAGTGCATCTGAATGGCAAGTAAAACATCATTGATCCCGGGTTCTGTTCTGTTCAGTTCTGTGTTTTGTATGTACTGAGTCAAAATCTTGCTTTCAGCAGTTTAGTCCAGCCTAAATCATGGACGTGTTTGTCTGTGAGCTCCGGAGTGCCTCTCTTTGTATTTCTTTATGTGGAGGGAACTCCTGTGCTCTTAACGACAGAATGAAGTAACATCAGGTGCAGAAAACTCCTGTGCAGTCTAATTGTTAAAAAAACAAAGCTTTATAAGGCTGGAAAGGGAGAGAAGCTGCTGGTGAAGTTTCTAGTGGGAGTGAACTGCCAGTTCTTCATGAAGAATCCTTTTCTTTCAGGGCTTCTGCAGACAAATGATAAAGTGGCCCTGAAGGAGATCACCAGGCAGCTGCAGCTGGAAAATGTGGTTGGGGACAAAGTTTTTGTGAGTAGCTTCAGTTACCCCTCAAAAACCCTTTCCTGGAAACTGCGGCTTTGTGGCACGGAGCTTGCTGGGACTGACTGGGCTGGGACTGCCAGCAGCTCCACACAAGTGCTGAGGTTCCCTTTGCTGGTTGCAAATATTAATGCATCCTTAATTAATGGAGCAATATTGGTGCATCCTTAGTATTTTTTAAAAATACATCACCTCGTGCCTTACAGAAGGAGGGAAAAAGGAAAGTCTCAAGAAGCCCCTAAACGAAACAAGCTTAAGCATTCCAAACAAACTTTGTTCAGAGGATTGGAGAATTTGGAAACCTTGTTTTTAACATTTCAAAACAAAGAATTAGCAAGTTAACCAACCAAAAAGCAGGATCTTTAATATGTTTGCAACCTTTTTGGTTCATAGGGAAGTCTATCCAGGCTTCCTAGAGCTCTCATTTTCCATGGAATTTCTATTAAAATACTTGCTGCTATTGCCCTTTCCCCACAGATTAACTGATTTACATCAGTACTGAAGACAGTCTTAAAGAGAGTGACCAAACTGCTTGAAAATAAATTTCCCTCATTTTCTGTAACTCGCATTCAAAGGGTAAATTTACTTTTCTGCCCCCTTTGATAGGGCTTGTGGCCTCCAGTTAATTATTTCTCATCTCACACCTGGAGTGCTGCAGAGTGGGGGAATTTGTGTAACTGGAGCAGGATGGGCACAGCCATTCAGTGTTTTCTGTCAGGAGGGTTTGATGCTGGGTAAAGTCACCAGTTAAACCCTGCATTCTTCTCAGTGGAGCACGTTAGGTGGCACTTCTTCCATGTGTGTGGCTGGAAAACGAGGATGCAGCAGCTTTTTAAGGAAAGATAGAGCAGCTTGTGAATGTGGCTGATTGCAGACATTCTCCTGATCACTGATCTTTGCCTGTCTGAGGCAGTTTGGGGATCTCAGGCTGGAAAAAAGTGCGTGAATGTAGAGCTATCCATCATTTTTCTTGTCCTGAGGAGTTTATATTACACAGCATGAAGAACCACTGGACATTTTTGGAAGCATGGCTTTGGAAGCAGACGGCCTTCACTGCGTGTCTGAATTTGCTGTTGTTAAACAATTCTGAGAATGACACTGCAAATCCATTCTGAAACTTCTTTATTCTCTGTCTAGGGCAGTTTTGCTGAAAACCTTGCCTTCCTCCTTGAAGCTCTGAGGAAAGGTAAACACTAAAACCCCTGTTCTCAAACTCTGGGTCACTTGACTGAAAAGTGGAGTTTTTTCTTCTACATTATAGGTGGAATGAAGAAACTCAGCCCAAGAATGTGTCACGGTTACCAAATAATATAAAAAATAGTTAATACTGAGCAAATACCTGATGTAGCTGATGGAGGAAAGGCTTGCATGTGATGTCAGCTGTGAAGGACAGGTTCTTTTATCCAGATTGATGCTATTAAAAACACTGTTTTTAAAATAAAATTGGCCACAGAAGTCTGTCGTGCCTTGTAGCCAGAAATGCTGCTTGGCAGAACACGACAAAACCTTCCCAGTTTTTCAGTGTATTTTCCTTTTTGCTTTTTTCCTGTGGGAAAGGAGGGCTTAGTGAAAAGCTAAAAGAAAATCTGTGCATTTTTAACTCCATAATTAACAAAAGCTGTAGCAGTGGAAGTCTAATGCTGAAGTTGCCCTGCTAACTCTCCAAATTTCTCTCAGGAAACCGAACCAGCAGCTGCCCAATCTTGTTTGTCCTGGATGAATTTGATTTGTTTGTCCACCACAAGAACCAGACCCTGCTCTACAACCTCTTTGACATCTCCCAGTCTGCACAGACCCCAGTGACAGTTATTGGACTCACCTGTAGGCAGGTAAGAAGTGGCACTTCCTCATTCCAAGTTTTTAGGTGTTTTGAAGTGACTTTTGTCTTAGTTGGAATGTTTTCTCCTCTCTTGGAACCTTACTTAATTTGTTTAAATCTCTTTTTTTTTTTTTAAGTAACCACTTCAGTAGGGCACTTTTGCTATAAAATGGGCTTAGGATCCCTGTTCAATTTCTTGATTTTCCTATGATTTCCTGTGATTTTACAATGGCATTATTACTGAATTGTGGGCAGGTTGTGTGTACACTGAAATAATTCCTGTGGAACACGATGGAAACCTGATAAACCTGATCCTGTTTTCACACTAAACTGTTGCTGCTGAAGACAGCTGGGTTATAACAGGAAGAAGAACAATTCAAATCTCTTATCACAGCCTGATTCTGGGTTTCACTGGGATTAGGTGATACCCAGCTGGGCAAATCTGTGGAATTTCACAGAAAAGTTCATTGTTTAATAAATCGCAGTCTTTCCTTTTGCATCATCACTGTCCTGAGCCTGGTGTGCTCCTCACCCACTGTTTGGAACCCTTTATCCCCTGCTTTTGAGTGGAGTTAAGGAAGTGTCCCCAGAGCTGACAGCTGTTGTTTCTGAGGGTTTATTTTTTTCATTCTTAAGTGTTTTTTGGGATTTTGAAGCTGTCTTCTCTCACATGGCCTGTCAGCTGCCAGCCCTGCTGTGGCCACAACAACTTGTCCAGAGCCCTGATAGGCTGCAAGGTTTGATTCAGGCTTAAGCAGCTGAAATATTTCCATAATCTATGGAGAAATGTTGCTGGGTTTCCTAGCAACAAATGATCCTGTGTGATGTGGAGCATCACGTGGGCTGGGGTGGTTGGTGGCATTGCAAGGCACATCAATTAAAATAATCAGCAAAGGCCTCGTTAGAACATTTAACTTACATTTGAACATTTTAAGCCTGAGAATTTAATAATTCTTTCTTTTTTCAGCACACTTTGCTTCAGTGATTTGTCTGTGCTGTAGGAAAGAAAACACCAAATTCATCTGCTTGTTAAATTACTGTTTTTCCTTTTTTTTTTTTTTTTTTTTTCCATCAAGGATATCCTGGAGCTCTTGGAGAAGAGAGTGAAGTCAAGGTTCTCTCACAGACAGATATATTTGATGAATTCCTTTGATTTTAAACAATACATTAAGATATTTAAGAAACAGCTTTCTCTTCCTGCTGAGTTTCCTGATGAGTCTTTTGCACAAAAATGGAATAATAATGTTCAGGTATTTAAAGCCTCTCCTACTTGATTTTAGTGAAAATTCTAAAGTGTAAAGCTGGTTTACTTTTTACACGTCCTTTCCCAGTAAAAGTGGGAAGCTTTTACCTAAGATTGGCCATTTCCTTTCACTGGCTGAGTGTGATATGGAATAAATTAAATTATGATAGAGAATCTTTGCTTATTGAACTCTGGAGGTAAAACTGTCCCAGGAAAGACCAGAAAGTTGAGGTTAGACATGAAAATTGTATTGTCAAGTGTAAGCTGAGCTCTTCAGAAAAATTATTTACCTGTTATTTTTCCAGGTGAGTTTGAAACGATCTAAGGTCAGTATGAGATGGTTCAAATACCACTTTATTGTTTCTTGCAGCATCTCTCAGAGGACAAAACTGTGCAGGATGTGCTGCAGAACCTTTTCCAGCACGCCAAAGACCTGCGCTCGCTGCATGTGCTCCTGGTGTGTATCTGGGGAGCTGTGAAGCACCTCCTTGCTGTGCGGTAACTAACGAGCACCTCTCGTGGTTTCTGGGCCGTTTAGCTGAGCTTTGCCTGAAACATCATCTTACTGAGCTTTTGCCAGTGCTGGCTCCTTGCAGGCTTTACCACGCTGTGCTGAGGGGGGTAACTCCAGCTTCTGCAGCGCTTACCCTGGGAGGATGGACTGTTCAGATGGGGCTGAGCTTTTGCTATTTCACTTTTTCTAAGCCTTTCCATTTATAAAAATGTAGGTGAAACCCTTTGGAACTACTTTTTCCTTTCTGAGATTCTTTTTGGTTCCTGGTGAATCCTGAAATCTGCTCATATTGAAACCTGTTTTTTCTGCTTGAACTCCCTCCCATCACCACACAGGATCTGCAGCATTCTTGGAGGGTCTTTTTTAAATTTAGGCTGCCTCCCTAATGCTGCTTTTGAACACAGCTCATATAAATGCACTGGCACTTTTACAGAGGGTAACTCTGATTTAACCATCCTGCAGTGGAGGCCAGGAAAGGAGCTGATGGCAACCAACAGCCTCCCTGAGAGCAGGTCAGGGCTGAGGCTCAACTTCTTAATGGTTTTCTGCAGCATGTGCTGAATTCTTCCTTTGGAGGAAGTCATCTTTGCACCAAAAGTACATAACACAGATTTTGGAGGCATGTGTGAGGAGTTCCTGGACAAACTGGAGAGGAGAAGGTTCTGGGGAGAGCTCAGAGCCCCTTCCAGGGCCTAAAGGGGCTCCAGGAGAGCTGGAGAGGGACTGGGGACAAGGCCTGGAGGGACGGGACACAGGGAATGGCTTCAAGCTGAAAGAGACTAGGTTTACATGGGATATTGGGAAGGAATTCCTGGCTGGGAGGGTGGGGAGGCCCTGGCACAGGGTGCCCAGAGAAGCTGTGGCTGCCCCTGGATCCCTGGAAGTGTCCAAGGCCAGGCTGGACACAGGGGCTTGGAGCACCCTGGGACAGTGGAAGGTGTCCCTGGGGATAGTGGAAGTGTCCCTGGGTACAAAAGCAGGCGCAAAACAGCTGGAAGCCATTCCTGCAACATTTTCTGAGGTGCTGAGCCACGGACGTGGACACGAACAGGTTTGAAAACCATTTGCAAGGTTTTCGATAGGAACCTGCTGTGTGTGTATGGGCTTTACTAATTTTGTTTCCAGTGGATGACTGGAGTGTCCCCGTGTCCCGCGGAGGGCAGGGGCGGTGTCCCCGTGCCCCGTGGAGGGCAGGGGCGGTGTCCCCCTGTCCCGCGGGCGGGGCGGTGTCCCCGTGGAGGGCAGGGCGGGGCGGTGTCCCCGTGTCCCCGCGGAGGGCAGGGGCGGTGTCCCCGTGCCCCGTGGAGGGCAGGGGCGGTGTCCCCCTGTCCCGCGGGCGGGGCGGTGTCCCCGTGGAGGGCAGGGCGGGGCGGTGTCCCCGTGTCCCCGCGGAGGGCAGGGGCGGTGTCCCCGTGTCCCGCGGGTGGGGCGGTGTCCCCGTGGAGGGCAGGGGCGGTGTCCCCCTGTCCCGCGGGCGGGGCGGTGTCCCCGTGCCCCGCGGGCGGGGCGGTGCTGCCGGGCTGCAGTGAGTGCTGTCTGTGCTCTGTTGCAGATGCTGGCTGTCAGTGCTGTGACCGTGCACCACCCCCTGCTCACGGCCGCAGACCTGCAGGCGGCCAGCAGGCAGCACAGGGCCGACTCCAAGGCAAACATCGTCCATGGTAAAGCCCAGCTCCTCCCCTAAACCGTTCCTAGAAGTCCCAAGTCCCTCCCTGGAATTCTCCTGGTGGAAGAGACACTGTCTAAGGACTCTTCCCTGTGGGTCTGAGCTGCACAGGGAGTGCCTGTGCCCGTGGAATCAGCTCTGAGCTCACACATGCCTGGGGGTACAATGCCACCTCAGATACTTCCAGTTCTTGCTTGTTGGTGGGAACAGCCCATTTCTGAACATTTCTGCTTCAAATACCTGGAAAACAAATGTTCTCTTAGGAAGCCTCTCCAGTTCTGGAATTTCTTTACATAATAAAGATACAGACCACCAATGGGTGAGGCCCAGAGCACATGAAAATAGAGGAATAAATAGTGGGTGAAGTGCCTGTGTTTCTGATGTGCTCAAGGGAAATACCTGGGATTCTTGTCTGTCCCTGCAGGTTTGTCTGTGCTGGAGATCTGCCTCATCATAGCCATGAAACACCTGAATGAGGTCTATGATGGAGAACCGTTCAACTTCCAGATGGTTTACAATGGTGAGAGCAATGCCTGAGCTTTACAAACCCTGCACCCCTCACTTCCTCCTAACTGCCCCTTTTCTTTTCCTCCTTCTGGTACAGAATTCCAGAAGTTCATCCAGAGGAAGGCACATTCCATGTACAACTTTGAGAAGCCAGTTGTCATGAAGGTGAGCTGGAAATCCATTTTTTTATTGAATTATAAAGTAGTTTTATTTTCCAGAGCACAGACTGAGGTGGTGAAATCCAGCCCCAGAAGTGAGCGGGGTGAGCGGGGTGTTTGGGGCAGGAATGATGTTCCCTTCCCCTTCATCTTTTCCTTTTTCCAGGCCTTTGAGCACCTGCTGCAGCTGGAGCTGGTGCAGCCCCTGGAGCGGCCGTCGGTGCGGGCGCAGCGCGAGTATCTCCTGATGAAGCTGCTGCTGGACAGCAGCCAGATCATGGACGCCCTGCAGGTGTATCCCAACTGCCCCACGGACGTCAAGCAGTGGGCAGCCTCCTCCCTGAGCTGGCTCTGAGCTCCATCACAGCTTCTGTGAGCTCCACAAGAGGGAATGTTTACCCACAGCAAGGTGCTCAGATCAGCAGATTTTTGGAAGCAGCTTTCTCTGCTGATCGTGTGGGATTTTCTGAGGAGAGCTGTGCTGCTGTTCCCTTCCAGCAGCCACACCTGTGCCTCACTCACACCCCCAGGTGCTTTAGCCCAGCTCGGTGCCAACTCCTCTCACACTCAGTTCCCACTTGGAGAAATCCAAGCTCTGGAGTTTCTCCCCGTGGCTGAGGGCTCTGGATCCTGGCTCTGCAGCACAGCCCCACCAAGTCAAAGCTCACACTGCACTTTGCCTTCTCAAATCTGACTTGATATGGAAAATTTACTCAATTAAATCTTTAATCACAACCGAATTGACTTCATTAAATGTTTAATCCCCACAGGCTTCAGCTGCAGGGGGTATTTTGTGCCAAGTATAGGGTCACATCTTTCCACACCCAATTTTTTCTAACAAAACTCAAGACTTTGGCTCCAGAACTGCTGTAGGAACAGCCCCACATGTTTAAAATAAAGTTTCCAAAGAAGCATTTGCAAGTCAGAGTAGTCACATTTTTTATTTTCCCGCTGGGGAAGAGGGCAGAGTATACATTTGTATTTGTACAATATTTAACAATCACTTTCTCGAGGGCAAGGGGGGGTTGGTTGGTTTTTTGGCACCTGCAGAAAAGCAGCAAGTGCCTTTTGACAGTAGTACAACAACCTGTGCCCAAAACACTGACAAATACAAAGAGGAAAGTTAAAGTAATCGCTCACCAAACTCGAGAGGTAACGAAGAGGAGATGGACTGAAAAAGCCAGAATGGAGGGAGAAAGCAAAGCAGTCCTGCTGGTTGAGTATCTGAGGTAACAGATGTTCCATCAAGGATGCTACTGGAGTCGTTTTGCCCAGGGATGTGTATTGCAGCTTCCTGTGTTTTGTTGTACCAAGCGTTCCTGATCAACAGAAATCTCTTAAAAAAGGCTAAAAAAGCTGGAGACGAGGAGAGGGGGGCCCTGACTGATTGTGTCGATGCTGATGGGAGCAGGACCAGTCTCAGCACTGGTTACACTTGGGCTTTGAGCACTGCAGCCCTCTGGGTCCCGGGTGCTGTCCGTGCTCACGGGGCATTTGGGAATACCCAGCACGGGCAGCACTGCCTCAGCCCCCTCCAGCAGCTCTGAGGACGTGGGACAGGAACTTCTCACCCTCACACACATAAAAATCACACGTGCTGAGGCCAGGCGGGGGCTCACACACCAGCCCAGGGCCACCCTCGGGCTGGGAGCTCACAGCTGCTGCCCCTCAGGAGCCCAGGCCAGGAAGGGCCAAGGGGCACTGCCACAACAATGCCAAAATCCTCCCTAGCACCATTCCCCGATCCTGCCCTTGCTGCTCCCGCAGCTCAGCTCACTGAGTGCTCTGAAGTGAAACAGGAATTCATTCCCGAGGCCCCGGGGGCACGGCTGGAGCAGAGCAGCCCGGGGAGATCATTCTGACAATTAAAAAGCTTTGGGAAGGAGCAGCCTTTCCTCAGTGATGCTACATGATGCTGGTAAATCCCAGGGAGCTGGGAGTGGAACAGGAACTGAGCGGGGATATCCCAAAGGGAGGAGCCAGCCCCGAGCCGCGGCAGCTCCGGGGGAAGGGTCACACCCAGGACGGGCGCGGATACAGCTTCAATTCCTGCATCAGATTTCCAACAGCACACAGTGAAACCATCTCGTGGCTCCGTTTTTGCCAGGAAAGGGTCAAAAACCCCAAAGTGTCTGTGGAGAAGGACTGGGTTGGGGTTTGTTCAGAACTCTGGCCTTGTCCTGCTCTGTGTGAAGTTCAATTAAAAGTGGAGCAAAAACGGAAGGCAAAGGGAAGCATCCGGCCACGGAGACCCCCCAAACTGGATTTCTTTCCCTTTTCCAACAGCCCCTCGGAGCAGGATCCTCGGGCACAGCCGTGCCCAGCAGGGCCACAGCCCCGAGAGGAACATCAGCCCTTCCTCCCTCCCCGCCCAGAGCTGGCTCTGCTTTATCCATCACATCCCACTGTGCCAGGGATGAAGGTCACAGATCCAGGCTCCAGCGAGCTCCCACCTGCTGCTCTCCAGAGACACTGGGTGTGGACACAGGGAGAACGAGGACACACAGCACACCACGGGCCCCTGCTGGCTCTGCGCTCCAGGGGGTGACAACGTTTATTTGCCTCGGAATTTGGTGTGAAGGATCCAATCAATGTAGGGAGACAGGAGTTGGGAGAAGCACTTTGGCACCCAGCTACCAGTCACTGTAACTCCAGCATAAGGCTTGACATCCTGAACTCCAGTGCTGGAGTTGTGAAGCCATTTCCACGTTTTTCCTCTTTTTTTGTGAGTCTGTGCTCTGACCATTGAAATTCCTTTCGTTACCTCGGAATGGTCGTTGCATATCGTGAGCAGAACTAGGTTATCCCTGAAACTGGTAACTTTTAGGATGTGGAATCTGTGGCTAGAACGCTGTGTGTGACTCCAGGCTCAAGCTGTGGCTCACAGGGAGCGAGCTGCACTCCCCTCCCATGGCACCGAGCTCGGAGTGGAGGGGAGCTGCAAATCAAGCAGAGGGTGAGGAACTGGGGGAACTGAGCTTCCTGAGGTGATCCTGAAACAGTGACACAGCCCCCACTGCCTGGCGGGACAGGGAACACGCGGCGACCTCGGCACGAACATAAATAGGAAAAAAAGACTCTTTTTCAAAAAAACAACAAGAATTCAGAGCTTTCCAGTGTCACAGCTCAGAGAAAATTTAAAAAAAAAAAAAAGAAAAGTCATGCTTAAGGTTTCAAATATTTCTCAGACACAGCAAACCTAAATAGTATTCAGTTAAATAAATGGATGAGATACTCTGGGAAACAGAGGGAAAAGCTTTCAACTAAAAGAGGAAGGAAAATTTTCTCTCAATAAACAGCACTTTTTTCTTTTTTTATACACAACAAGCGAGTACAAGAAAAGGCTAAAAACACGTCTCTAGGAATGGCCACTTCCTGGGGGCATGAAGCTTTCCCCTTCTTAAATAACACAGGGAGTTGGGAATACATCATTTACAAAACACGGAGCGGTTTATTATTCCAATTAGTGTTGTCAATCATAATTTAGCGAGGTGGAACTGAGGTATACCTGGTTGAGGGAGGTTAAGTAATACTTGGAAGCCTCTTTGCTCTATCCCATTGATTACTCTTGTTTCTGTACACGGAACAGCAGCACACGGAACATTCACAAGCTGTGTCGTAGTCGCATTACAATAGTCATTTTATAAACAACAACGAATGCAATAAAAACAAGTTACCCTTTTTTTTTTTTTTGTCGGTTTTAAATCTGAAATGAAATGTTTTTGATTTAAAAAAAATAACAGTAGTTCATTTAAAGGAATTAGTCTCTTCTGACAGGGATTAAGAAATCGGATGTCAGTGTTTAAAACACTCATTAGCCCGTTCGGGTCTGGATTCTTCATTGTAAGTTCCTTATCAGCACGTGAGGGGTTCTCAGTCACGTCCTTCAGGTGTAAGCAGGGAATGCAGAAAGTCTCATGGATCCACGCTGGGGAGGAGGAGGGGGAAAACAAAGGAGAAACACCTCTTGGTGATGTTCCAGAGAGACTTACCATCCGTTCTGGCCGCCCGGAACGGCGGCGACGCCAGCGGTCCGTGCGCTGTAGCAGCTCCAGTGAAGAGTCCTGTGGTCACTTCCATGACCAGTGCAACTATCATAGACTGGATTCTTTGGGAGGAAAGTCAACGTTTGTCACCATTGTGACCACAGTCACGATGTCCTCTGTTGTTATAATGTTAGTGAGTTTTTGCATCTGGATGATCCTCTCCTCCACGCAGCCCGCGGACAGCCGGGCCTCGGCGTCGTGATCCCAGCACTCCTCGATGGTCTCGCACAGCATCGCCATTCCCTGGGGAACCAGGCAGGAAAACCATCACCCACGGGCACAAAGGGAGGGTCCCCAGATCAAAAATGGCATTTTAAGGGACACCTGGCAAACGGGAACCTTTGTGTCCCACAGGACGCGGGGCTGGGTTTGGTGTGAACCTGGAGCGTCCCCGTGGGGCCTCAGCTCTGCTTGGTTCTGCTGAACAAAAACTGTTCAACAACAGGGGGCAAATCCTTCCCTGCAGTGCTGGAGCCTCACAGCGTTTTAAAAAGAGGTGAATCCCTGAGCTACCAAATGGGACTTCAATGAAAAGTGACTCCAGGATCTCTTCTTCCACCAAAAAACTGAAAAAATCACTCACTTTCTAATACTGAAGAAAGAGCAATTTAAGATGAGGAACATTCACGGCCCGTTTAACTCCTACTGGAATTATTAAATCCCCCCCAAACCCCAGCGTGACGGACACAACACGGCACGGACAGAATGTGGGATTCAAATCCTTGCAGCAGTGGGTTGGGTCACACTCACAGAATGTTTCTGCCAACACTCCCTTAGGACAGGCCTCTTCTTTTTGTGCACCACAACTTCCTGCATGTCCTCCAGGGAGGGGTGCTGGCCAATCTCCTCCTCGAAAGGCAGCATGTACTCGTCCACAGGGCCTGGGAGGGAAACACCAGTTAAACCACGGACTTGGAGAAGGGAAGGGAACACTGGAATGTTGGGAATGTAAGCCATAATCACAATCCCAGAGTGGTTTGGGCTGGAAGGGATTCACAGCCCATCCAGTGCCACCCCTGCCATGGACAGGGACGCCTCCCACCACCCCAGGGTGCTCCACGCCCTGTCCCAGCTGCCCTGGGACACTCCAGGGCCCCACGCTGATGACACCGAGTGCTGCTCACCGTCGGCGGCCGTGCAGCGCGAGGCCAGCTCCCAGAGCACCAGTCCCATGGCGTACATGTCTATCCTCAGGAACGCGTCCCTCTGGAAGTTGATAGCACCTTCGAGCACCTCGGGAGCCATGTACCTGCGGGTGCCCACCTGCCAGGGCAGCAAAACACCCAAATCTGTAGCCAGAAGCAGCCCCAGCACGGGCACCACCCCGGCTGCTGCCAAATCAAATCCGTGCTTCGGCCCAGGTTAAACACAGCCGTGGTTATTCCCGCCCTAGGACTAAATCCTGGAGGTTTCATCCCTCGGTTTCTGAACAGTAATTAAGTAATTAATAAAATATGACAAAACTTCTTGTCCAAATCTTCCACTCAGGATAAAAAGCGGGGAGAGGCCGTGCAATGAGCCTGAGGGGGAATTCCCATTCACATCCAGGTAACGGCTGGATCAGTCCTGGAAATAAACCAGGATTTACCTGTCCATGGGTGTCTCCTGCAGACTTTCCAGCCTCAAACTTTAAAGCTAGACCGAAATCAGCAATACAAGCTGTGAGGTTGTTTTTCAGCAGCACATTCTTGCTCTTGATGTCCCTTTCAGGTTCAAGAAAAAAACACAAATTAGAGATCTAGAACATGGAATACCAGATAAAACTCGAAGGAAAAAGGAACAGCATAAAACAAGGAACAAGAAAATGATAAAGAAATACATTAGTTAAACAACAAAATAATAATAACAAAATTTTGCAGACCTTTATCCTTATGGGAATAAATGAGACAGCAATTGGAACTGCAATTTTGTGCTTGTTTTTAAAATAAACACAGATGTATGATGGATATAGGGATATAGGGAAGTAGGGATACAGGGATGCATGGATATATGGATATATGGATATAGAGATGCATGGATATATGGGTATAGGGATATAGGGATGCAAGCATATATGGATATAGGGATATAGGGATATAGGGATATAGGGATGCATGGATATATGGATATATGGATATATGGATATAGGGATATATGGATATAGGGATATAGGGATGCATGCATATATGGATATAGGGATACAGGGATACAGGGAAATATGGATATAGGGATACAGGGATATATGGATATAGGGATATAGGGATATATGGATATAGGGATACAGGGATATATGGATATAGGGATATAAGGATGCATGGATATATGGATATAGGGATACAAGGATACAGGGATATATGGATATAGGGATACAAGGATACAGGGATATAGGGATGCATGGATATATGGATATATGGATATATGGATATATGGATACAGGGATATATGGATCTGGATGATGCACGTGGGACGCAGACATGGGATGAAAATGTTGTAATCCACGTGTGCAGTGACTGCCTCTCGTTTAAACAGCAGGAAACAAAACCCTTGGGAAAATGCACCTCGGAGGCTCCTAACACGGAGCCGCAGGATTGCTGCAGGAGCAGGAGGTGACGGGCCGCCTGCAGCGCTCCCGGCAGCGCCGCGGCGATCCCAGGGCCCTACCTGTGGGAGATGGCCGGCTTGTGGCCGTCCTTGAGCCCCGGGATGTCCTCGTGCAGGTAGGCCAGGCCGCGGGCCATGGTCTGGGCGATGTGGCACAGCTCGTTCCACGACACCACGTTGGCCTTCAGGAAATCCGTCAGGGACCCCTGCAGCAAAACAGTCACACTGCCAGCTCAGCCTCACTCACCCAGGGAAAACCTGCAATTCCTCCTGGAGGACCTTTGGTTGTCCTTCCTCACGGACCAACTGCAGTTTCAGAGTGAAGTACTCTGAATAAATAGGGATGAAATCACTCGACAGCACAGTTTCAAACACACACTCTGAACAAATCCAAAGAGATCAGAATTATTCAGCATAAAACTGAACATATTCTTAATTAATCGTATTTGTGTTTCTTCCTGTTGCTGTCACAATAGAATTGATCTGTATCACTTCATTTTTATTCTTATCAACCAACACGAGTGAACCAAAAATAACCCCCCACAATCCCTGCAAGATGGGTGGTTGTGTATTTTAGGCAGGTTTAGATGGAGGATATTCAAAAACACACATTCTAAAAAGCCAAAAAAAGGCAGAATTGATTTTTGTTTGTTTCCCAAAACAACTCCTCTATCAGTAAAACCTGATGACAACTTTCTCAGCTGTCTGAAAATGAACCGACCTAAACTCACACCCAGTGAAAAGCGAGCAGCTAAGTGAAAACTGCTTCCGATTTTCTATTTTAACTACCTCAACTCCACGTCTGTGACCCTTTTGTAGGGCTGTTCTCCCCCTGCCCCAGCCAGGCCAGCCCCAGGCCCACGGAGGAGCAGCCCCACCTTCTCGTGGAAGGCGGTGATGAGCCACAGGTCGACGTCGATGCTGGAGCCGCGCTTCTCGGCGCCGATGAACTGCAGGATGTTGTCGTGCTTCATCCCGGGCAGGCTGTAGATCTCGTACTCGTTCTGCCACGACTGCTTGTCCTGCAAGCACAGCAGCACAGCCCCGGTTATCCACCAGCAATGGGACACCAGGGGCTGGCCCTGAGGGGAGCTTGCTCCCAGCGTTGGGAAATGGTCTGTCAAAAAACACGGGGAGTGTCTTGTGGAATAACCAGAGCCTGCAGTGTTTATTGTGCAAGGCAGCACCTGGAGCACTGTGAGGGAACAAATTCCTGCACCTCGAGTAGCAGGGGGTGCTTTAACTCATGTAAAACCCATCCCAGCACCACCATTCAGCATCACTCCGTGCTCTCAGAATTCTTCAATCCATTTAATGCAAGCCACGGCTTTGCGAGGGCGCTTGCTGGGCAGTAAGTGTTATGGCACTTAATTGAGGCATGGTTAATTGGAACAATCACTTCAGGGTTTGCATTTCAGGACATTCCTTCTGAGTACAATTTAATTTGATTATTAGCTGGTCAAGAGGTGAGTGAGAGCTGCTTAAAACTACGGATGCTGAATATTTTTATGACTAGAAACACCCATTTCACAGAGTTTATGCTTCAGTAATGTGTTCACTGCAGTAAAACACTTATTTTAAATCACCGAAACTCTTCCTGCATCTTTTACCCCTCAAGGCCGTTTCCATCTGGATTTACAGAATTATTGTGCCAAGAAAAGCTGCTTTAATGTGAGGAAAAACCCGGGACCCCAGGAGTTCTGCTCACCTGGATGGGGAATATTTTGACTGCCACGTACTCATTGAGCAGCTGAGCTTTCCACACACACCCAAATCTCCCCCTGGCTTTGATCTCCAGCAGCTGCAGCGGCTTCAGACCCATCAAGGGAGACGGTGGGGGAGGCCCAGGATCCTGCAATCAGGTGAGACCATTAATTAACGCTGCTGTTATTAACGACATCAATTCATGTCACCCCCGACAGCACTACAGATAAAGGATTGTAAACGGGGAGACCCTGGGTTCACCCAGCCAAACCCCACCGCAGCAATTCCCAAAGATCCAGGCACAAACCCCAGCCCTTCTCCGCAGGGATGGGAAATGGGATTGTGGAACATGCTCAGGAGGGGAGCGCCACAGGGAGCATCTCCACAGGGCTGGGACAGCACAGCAGGGACCAGGCAACGACCTGGTCAGCTGGGAAAGCACGGCAGGAATTGAGGAATGATGGAATCAGGTGAGAAAGCAAGGCAGGAATTGAGGAATAATGGAATCAGGTGGGAAAGCACGGCAGGAATTGAGGAATGATGGCATCAGGTGGGAAAGCACAGCAGAAATTGAGGAATAATGGAATCAGGTGGGAAAGCAAGGCAGGAATTGAGGAATAATGGAATCAGGTGGGAAAGCACGGCAGAAATTATGGAATAACATGATCAAGTGGGAAAGCACAGCAGAAATTGAGGAATAATGGCATCAGGTGGGAAAGCACGGCAGAAATTAAAGAACAATGGAATCAGGTGGGAAAGCACAGCAGAAATTGAGGAATAATGGAACCAGGTGGGAAAGCAAGGCAGGGATTGAGGAATAATGGCATCAGGTGGGAAAGCACGGCAGAAATTAAAGAACAATGGAATCAGGTGGGAAAGCACAGCAGAAATTAAGGATTAGTCTAATCAGGTGCGAAGAAAGCCCAGCAGAAATTAAGGAATATTGGAACCAGGTGGGAAAGCACAGCAGAAATTAAGGAACAAAGATAATCAAGCTTTACTTGTTATATTTGTTAAGAGCTGGAATTGCAATGAGCCCCTTGGACGCACTGAAGGTTTGTGAGTGTTCATCTCAAGTGTGGGACCTTCGAACCCTGCAGATCCACAGCTGGGGATCAGCCCCTGCTGCCCCACTTGCACTGCTCCCAGCTCTGCCAGCGTGTTCCTGAAACCCCAGCACCCAGAAACGAGCAGGAATTACACTGCAGGCACGACCTTGTCCTGTCCTGCAGGATTTGTACAGGTGGAGGTGAGCCAGAGCTGCCACAGGGCTATCCATGAGCCCACATCCCCACGCTACAGCCTGGGACCATTCCCCTTCCTGGGAGAGGGGAGGGGACAGTTTATTGCACACCCTGGATTTTCTGTTTTGCTGTATCACATCATCTGAACAGAACAAGCAGATTCTCAATTTTACTGCCAAAGCTCTGCTTCCTTCTGGGCCAGACCTTTCCCTCCAGGTGGGATTAGCTTGTCCCTCTAAAAACCCCAACAACCAACCCCAAAGTTTCCAAAAGACCTCCAAAACACTCCCTTTTTCCTCTATTTTCCCCAAAGAGCCCCTGTAAAGCTGTTTTCAAGAGAATGAAAACCACCAGGGGAGCTGCCTCGACAAGAGAGAGGAGAGCACTCAATAAAGAGTTAAATATTTGAGCACTTCCATCCAAACCATAAAACCTTTTGCAGGTTAAAGACACATTTTGTGACAAACTGTGGGGTTAAGAACCCTTTACAACGGGGAGAATGGAGACAAGTGCTGAGAACACAAGTCCTGAGTAGTTCCAGTGGAGGAATAAACATCCACTCTCTGCTTTCTCATACGACAACAAATAAATTCAAAAGAACAAGTTCCAGAGAAAGAGCCAGAGCAGAGTAACCTCATTGCACAAATTAATAACCAGAAAAAGAATAAACAGCATCTGAAATTCAAATTAGAGACACACTACAACGCTGTCCCCAAAAAGGAGGAAATCCTTTTGTCAATGTGACAGCGAGAGGCGCTTGAAGTTGTGACATCAGCATTTGCAGCACAGAAAATGAAGTTTGAGAGTGAAGATTTCCCTCCCTTGGTGCCTTTCATTCCGTGCCAGAGCCCTCTTGGAATATTCCAGGCACCAGGGAAAGCAGTGCCCTCAATTTGTAAAATACAAACTGTACTAAACAAGTATTTGTAAATCCAGTTTGTCATCGTTAGAAGAGAAAGTGGGAACGAGATGCTCAAATCTATCCCCCAAAGCCAACCCTGATTTAATGAACTGTTCAAGTTCAGAACCTGCTGCCTTGTCTAAACCAGAGAAATTTGTGGGAAATAACCCCAAATCCCCCTTTGCTCCAGGGGCTTGGATTGCCCTTCCTTCCCATGCCCTCCTCCCAATAAACTGCTGGGATTTGGAAACACCTGGTGCCTGAATTCTTCCCCAACCATCAGGAAAATCAAAAACCTCCAAGATTTGCCGAACCAAGTCCCAGCATCTCTGCCAAGAGCTGAAGTGGCAGCGAAACCTGGTGCTTCCTAATGCCCCATGAGACCACCGCACTTCCCACACACCGAATTCCCTATTTCCTAGAAACCCCTGGCTCTCCACACCACATCCCCAGCACCTGCCACGGCCCTTCCGAGTGGGAAGCAGAATTCCTGCTGTTAACACAACTGGAAAGAAAAGTTCTCCTTTTTTTTCCTCCCCCTGATTTTTTTTAAACACCTTGGTTAAAATCTAACTCCAAACTCTGCAGCTCCAGGGACTATTTTTACATGGAAACATTCCCTGACAATATTTCCAACTCGCTCTGCTCCAAGGAAAAATGTCTAACGTTCCAGAGGCCCCGTTATTCCCGCGGGGCTTTGGGGCTGATCTCTGTGGCGCCGAGGCCAGAATGCCAGCAGGGATGGCAGGGGGATAAATTGGGCTCCCAGATTTCCCAGCTGTCCAAAAATCCAGGGCCCAATTCCCTGTTCCTGCCCCTTCCCTCGGACTGAGTCATAGGGGGAAAATATTCCTTAAGGAAGGGTGACTTCCAGGAATGGGGCTCCTTCAGTGTCCTCAAAAATGGGTCTTGAGATCAGAGAGCAGCTCAGCAAATGTGGAACTCAAACCCATGAAAAGCAGCTCCTCGGAGGCAGGAGCCTGCACCCCTGACTGGGATAAGGAAGCCAAACATGGAATAGAGATCCAAAGAACTCTGGGAACTCTTTAGAGAGGCACAGTCAGGAAAACATTCAAATATTTACATTTTTAGACATTTAAACCATTTGATTTTCTTCTAAACTGCATTTCCAAGGTATTCCAGGTATTAATTAGAGAACTTTAATGATGGCAGAAACTGAGCATTTTTATTACACCTCAAATCTTGATGTTTTCAATATTCCATTGAAAAGCTGAGCAGGAATGACCCAGTTTGTGAATTAAGGGGTCCCAGTGACTCGGAGTTTGATACAAATAAAAATAACTCCTGCTCGGTGGGAACAATGTAGAGACCGAGCAGTGAAGGAGTATTTTTATTTTTCCAGATGATCCATTTTTGTGAGTTCCTGCACCACACAAAATCCCAGGATCAGCACCTGGACACCCCTCAGCTCCAGCGGGTGTTTCCGGGTGGGAGATGGGAACGGAGACCCAAGGACGGGGCACGGGGGGCTGGGATGTGCCCTCTGCTTCCAGGGAAAGCCCCGTGCCGGGGTGATGGATCCCCCTGGCCGTGTCCCTGTGTTCCAGGATCAATCCCAGACTGCAGATCCTGACCCCGCCAGCCGCAGGAACTCCAGGGAATTTTAGGAGATCCACGAACCGCAGGCTAAAGCTGCATTTTTAAACCACACATGCTGACACATGGCTTGTCCAAAATACTGAGAAATCACAGTTCCGAGCAAACAACGTCTCCCACAACCCCAGAAAGCCCCAGAGCCAGGAACAAACATCCTCTTACCTCAATCATTATATGAAAGGCGTGCTTGCAGAGAGGGAAAAAACACAGGCAAGAGAAATTACTATTTACACCAGGAATAGGATGCAAAAACAGCTTAGAGGAGACAAAGTCAATTATTTGTGAGTTAATGACAAGGATATTCATGGGGACAGCAAAACTCTCTTGTACCAGTAACAGATCATTTAGAACAATCAAAGAGATCCAGCATTGTTAGTAAAGGAAAATTGGGAAAACAGGATTATTATATAGATAATTAACGGAATTGTTTTATAAATACACCAAGAAATGTCCACTGCAGGTGTGCAGAGCCGTGTTACTACACCAGCGCAGAAACCTGTGCAACGTGGAGCTTCCAAAGGTGAAATTCCACAGCCCCGGGACGCGAACTCGGTCCCTGCAGTGCTCCCCGCTGGCCGCGAGGGGGCAGCGCCGCACCGGGGAAATTCCCGTCCCCGGGAACGGCAACTTCCAAGGGCCCGGCTGGAATCGAACCTTCAGCAACACGGGCACCACGGATCTGGGCTCCAGCACTGAACCTGATCAACAAACCCACCAAGAGAGGGGGAGCTCGAACACTCTGCACCCGGCACATACTGAGAGAGACAAATCGCAGCATTAAAGATTCCTTCAAACAATCCCAGCAGGAATTTACAGACTGTGGAACGAAATCCAGGCTAAAACCCCATTCCAGGATTTCAGTGACCCCCTCGTTTGTGCTGCTTTCATCCCTTTTCCTGAACAATCTCGGTGCCACCTCAGCAGGGACGTGGAGACGCCTCCGTTCCTCCTCCTGCACTTTGGATTGGGAGGCCCTGGCACAGCATTCCCAGAGGAGCTGTGGCTGCCCCTGGAAGTGTCCCAGGCCAGGCTGGACAGGGCTTGGAGCAGCCTGGGATAGGGGAAGGCGTCCCTGCCCATGGCAGCGGTGGCACTGGATGAGTTTTAAGTTCCTTCCAACTCAAACTATTCCAGGACTCCGTGACTCAGCTGAGCCTTCTCCTTTGTCCTTCACACCCGGATGGGACGGGTGTTGGAAGAGCAGGGAACTCAAGCGCCCGGCTCCAGCTGCCGTCCCTTTCTCCCCCTGCGCCTTCACACCCTCAGGATGCTCCGGAGCCTTTCCCTGTGCCTGGAGAGTGCCCAGCACACCCCTCCCTTCCTCCAAATAAATAATCCCAGAGGGGCTGGAGGATTCCTTGGAGAACGGATTTATAAATCCTGAGACACAGCTTGGAGCACTGGGACCCACCAGGATCTCCTCCACCATCGGTCAGGGCAGCTCCGGAGCGGAGCAAAACCCACCCCAAGGGGCTGAAAGTCCTTTTTTCCAGGCCTATTCATCATTGAAGTTCTCCAGCTCCGGAGAATTATGGAAATTCCTCAGCAATAAGCAGAAATATGTATGAATTCAACCTTTGTGCTCTGACCATAATGAGAAACTGCAAAAATGAAGCTCTGAGAGATGAGCCCTCTCCCAAACCTCTCCCTCCTCCCTCGAGGGATCAGCTTCCCCCAAACACTGATAAATTCCACACACATGGAAATTTTAAAATGACGTATTTATGGTCATTAACACCTCTGGATTATAAACCAACGTCCTTCCCTTCAGCCCATAGAGCATCACCTCAGGCTCCCAGTAGAAATCCCAGAGGCACCAGTTTGAAGGTATCAGGCTATGAAAGAAATGCAAATCTGAGATCTATGCCAGGAATTAACTCTGATAAATAAAAACTGGGAGCAGTTAAGCCCCCTGAAAACCCCTGTCACCTACACAAATCTGTATAAACACGCTCACTGCTGTTCATGCTGCCTGAGAACCAACTCTAATGGGTCTGTTACAATATTTGTAACCAATTACACCAATAAACCCCTAAGCAGTGTGGGTTTTTCCCAAAATTTGGGCTACCCACAACCATATTCTGAACTTTAAAAGCTGCACTTGGCTTTTGGGTATTTTCACACAAATTCTTTTCTCTGTTATAGATTTTAGCTGGTACCAGCCCATGGATTCTATTAGGACAATAAAAAAGGACCCAGTTTCAAGCTCTTCACCCCCTGCACATTCAGAACTCCTGATTTGCAATAACTTTCCAATCTCTTTTCCCATTTCCTATAAGCACCTGGCTTCTCCTTGTGTGTATTTTTCAAGTAGCCATTAATCTTGCCAGGTTTGGATTCAATCCTTGAAAAAACCACCTCTCCCTTGCATTTTTCCAGTGTTGAAATGTTTCTATTAAAATATCTGTAACAACAAGAAAAAAGATGTGGCTTTTGGAAGACCAAAATGGGCAAAATCTGAGCAATTGGTTTAATTCTTCGTCCTTCAGCAGGAAACTGGGATTCTCCCAGTGTGGAAAGATCATCCCAGAAATTTCAAGTGCATCAGGTAGATTTAGGAATTCCTGTGCTCAGTGATTAAAACCCTGATGCACCTTTGACCCCACAGAGTTCAACCATTCCAGAAGAAACCCCCAAAACAGGCCGTGAAGACAAGAAGTGACTCTGCAAAGCCTCTTCTCACGCCTCTCAGCACAACTCTCACTTCAAAACCAACCCAGAGCACAAAAAGCAACTGTGCTGCAGTAAAACCCTGCCAAGCTGGGCACCCAGGGAGTGCAAGAGGGGAATGAGTCCCTGCTCGGGGGGAGCTGCCAAACCCCCCATGGGACTGGTGGCAGCTCTGTGGGAAGGGTGACAGTGGCACCCATCAGCTGCCAGGGTGGGAACAGCCCCTCCGAGTCTGCACTGCCAGCTCTGGCCACAGCTCAAGGCACGTCAGGAAGGAGGGAGCACAACAGAGCAGCTCCCTGCTGTCCACACGCCAGGTTTATTGGGAATGTGTGGGGAAAAACCTGAATTACACCTAATTGCAGACGTTCCCAGTGTCCCCCAGTGAAAATGAACCAGGTCGCGGCAACCCTTTCTGCAGAAAATTGGAATATTTAAAATACCAACCCGATTCTTTTGATGAATTTTATCAGATGACGAATTTATGTTTGCTAAATCAAATAGAAATAAGGAGACAGAACAGTTCTCAAGTGTTTCCCATACACACAGATGTATTCAGCAAACAGGGATTTGTTAATAACTCGGAGAACACAGAAAGTGACAGATTTGATGGAATTTGACAGCTTTCACTGGATAGTTCCCCACACAGCAGTGAGGCACAGTGAGCAGCACAAACAAGCCAAGACTAATTGTCCTTTATGTCTCGTTACAGGTTCAAACATTTCTTAGTGTATTTCTTGCTTGTTTTTCTTTTTAAATATTCCAAACTATTTTTTCCCCCTTTGCTCTCTAATCTTTTATTTATCACCACTTCTTCTAATTCTTTCACCATCTCTCATTCCTCAGCGTTTCCTCATTTTTATCTTTTGCTCATTCCTCACCCATCCTTTCATTTTTTCCTGGAAGTTTGGTGCCAGGGCAGCAGCTCCGTACTCCCATTGCTTCTGGGAATAAACCAAGGAAAAAAGGGATAATCTTTATCTGTACCTCACAGGGAGCAATCCCTGTTTTTCCTGCTGTACATCCGACCTGTCCATTCTACCACTGCCACACAAAGATGTAAACCAAATCCATTTGCCTACAAACTCCACTCATGCCCCAATTATTAAATATACTATTAACTGATTAATTGCACAAATATTTCATATTTTTATTCGTGGTTACGAAGTTCCCAATGGTTTCTCTCCCTTCCTGCTTCCCCTGTCTCCTGTTCCAACCAGCTGTAATCAAATTTCAAGTGGGAACCACTGCTCTGCTGCACATGAGAGAGTGTTTATACATTGGATTTACATAATAATTCTGGGTAGTTTTTCAGGCAGAAGTGGCTTTTCCTGACTTTCCACAAGAGCCTTAATGCCTGTTCACCACAAGATAGGAAAATGTTGTTGCCCCACAAGCACCAAGGTACACTTATCCCAAAGATACAATCTGAGCATGAACACAACAGCTGATTACCCTATTTATTAAAAATTTAGGTGTCATCCTGCCCCAAACACAACCCATGCAAGGGAAAAACTGTAGCAAAAGGAGGGAGAATCAATTCAAGTTCTCAATATCCCACACGTATTTAACATTCACTTGCTTTTCTATGGCTTCATCCACGACTTAATTTCCTTAGGAAGACAATCCCACGCTGGAATTATCCCCACAATTAGCAGTTATGAATTTGATCTCCCAGCAAAGATCACTGAGTTGATGTAAAGTCCCAAATCCATAAAATGGGAGCTGGATGAACTAATTATGCTGACAGATTGCAGGGAGTCTGAGGAGCTGCAATCCTCTCCGCAAGGACAGCAAACAGACTTTTTTCCTCTAAATTATGTTCTTTTCATTTGGCAACAACATATGGCCACTGCCTCTCCCCAAATTCCTCTTATCTATTACTGCGAAACTGAAACCAAAACACTTGAGTTATCAACCCCAGGCAATCCTGCCTCCTGCAGCACCCTCGAGTCAAGCAGCAGCACTGGAAATATCCCAGGAGCTGGAGCACAAGGAGATCAATCCTTGGCAGTCCCACCCAAAACAACAGAAGTTTTAATTTTCATCATAAATAACATCACTGCAAGACAGGTCACGTATTCTGGTCACTGCGCTGAGTTAGAAGCTCAAGTTAATTCCTACTGCAAAAACCCAAATCATTTCTCTCTTCATTTCCACAACCATATTTTCTTCATCTTTTCTGCTTTGGTCTCTAGAATTTCCTGTTTTAACTCTTTCCATAAAAGCCTCCTAATCTCAGCTGGATCTCCAGACATAACTGAAGGAAGAGGAATTCCAGTATCAGCACTAATTACAGCTCCAGGATCAGCTGGAGCCTCCCAACAGCAGGAATTCCACACACAGAGCCACAGAAGGTTTGTTTGGATGCAGCACGGCCAGGTTACGCTCAAATGTGGAGCCCACAACCTCATCATCCTTTTGAAATAAAACACAAACACCCCCAACACTGAAACGTTTCAAGACAAAACAGAAAATACATAAACAAGAGGAAGAAGATGACAGGAATTACAATCCAGGAGCTGAGCTACACCCTGGAGTTGTGCTTGAAGATTTCCTTCACGTTCCCTTTAACTGCACCTGTATCCCAGTTCCTCAGAAACAGCTCACCCTCTCTTAGCTATTATTTTCTGTACACCTCAAATGGCCAAGATGAATTGGCAATTCCCTTTTTGCTTCCAGCTAAGCGCTAGAGCTCAGCCCTCAGCACCCCTTCACTGTGTCTCTGCCCCTCTGTGTTCAGTTTTTCTCCTCCCAAACAAACAGATGCATAAAAACATGAAGCAGTTGCTCATATATTCATCAAAGAATAATTAATGAGGCTGTTTAAGTAAAGCTTAATTCTCTGCTTTAGGGGAGAGCAAGCGTTAGGACCTCGAAACCAGGAGAGCAACAGAGACCAGCCATGAGACAGATCCCCCTCAGGCATGGTTTGGCCCTTGAAAAACCCCAAATCCTGCAGCAGGGGCTCACCTGGGTGGGAACCAGCACGGGAGGATAGGCCAGCTTGTGATGTCTGTACATCCAGAAGGAAAAGAGCACGATCACTGCAATTCCCATAATAGGCACCAAGGAATAGAGCAAGGTGTTGAACAGAGGTGGCTTCGGTGTAACAGGATTGGAAGTTGCTGAAGAGAAAAAAAAAAGGACACAGCTTTTAAGGAACAAAACCAGGCAGTGTTTGAAATGTGCAGCAGCCTGATTTCCTAACAGCTCCTGCCATCAGCACAGCAGGCTCCCAGTACCTGATTAGCCAGCACAAACTAACACCTGGTTAAAGCAGCACTTTGGAAAGCATGGGAGTAGCTCAGATCCCAGATTCACACTCCAGCACGGTGGAACTCTGTGCCTCTAACCCCCACCAGCCTACAGCGAGCAAGGGGTGCTTGTAACCCCAGGGGATTGCAGGAATGCATCGTTAATGAATGGAAAACAATCAACACAGAGGTTTAGCCTTGGTCGGGGCAGAAATAACCTGCCAGCACTTCTGTGCTCGGCTGGAAGGAGGAGTTCTCCAGGTGAAGACACTTCCACACGACCTCAAAAAAGGCCCTGCAGAAGCTGGAGCTGCTTCCAAGGCAGCCACAGCCCCCTGGGGCAAGAGAGGGCTCAGGAGAGGGAAGAATGTCAATTATGGCCTCAGCAGCATCACTGACAAAAATGACAACAATATCTCCTGGGTCAACAAAGGCTATTTTAATCTCCCAGAAAATGTTCTTTCATTTCATAAACAACTTCCTCTGGCTATTTGGTACATGAGACATTTGCTGTTTTCAGCTCCATTATTAACATCACTCGGTTTTCCAGCAGATTCCTGACTGAAAGAAGATAGGCAAGAAAAACCAAATCACCTTTCAGTTGTTGTTTCTTGAAACAATTCTTTGTTAAGTCTGGCTAATTTGATTGTCCTTCAGAACCACAGAATACGCTGAGATGGGAGAACCCACAAGGATCCTGTGATCTGGGAGGAAATTCTTTCTCCCCTTTTAGAGGTTACTGTGTCCATTTACAGAGAAATTCAAAAGGTCCAGCTGGGGTGAAGAGGATTTTTTGAAGAAAAGGAGCATCCCCGGGCTGGCACAGGGATACAGGGATGAGAAGGCTTTTAGCCCAACAATTTATACACTTACAGGAGCTTAACCATACAATTAAGGTAAGATTTGACAGTAACTTCTGTGTCTTAAACCAGGCAATTATTTCAGATTACCCTTCCTTCTCACCCTTGGAAAGAGCTGAAGTCCCTTTCATTGATTTTACAGGAAAGCACCTTTCCAAGTGGAATAAATGAACTGGCAGTTCCTCGGCTCTGCCTGGGATGCACAGAGCTCTGTGAGAACCCCCTGGCAGGAAAAGGCAGGCCAGGACTTTTGGGAAAGTCTGACGTGCTGAAGAAGCACAAGGTGGAATATTCCCGTCAGGAGGAACTTACGCTGCGTGACCTCCATCTCCGGGAAGTAGAAGAAGCGCTCGTTGCACATGTTGCCCTCACAGCAACAGAAAAACACCTCAGGGCTGTCCTTCTTCTCTATGCAATCATTCCTGCAGGAGGGAAGAGTCAAATGTTCATTAATCTCGAGCTGGGTTGTCTTTGTTCAAGAAAAAAATATGTGCCCATCTTCAAAATTTCCATTAAATTGTCCAGGATAACATAGTGCCAAAGTAACAGCTAAACCTAATGAAAAAAATTAAATTTTTATATTTTGTATTTAAATGAAATTTTCTTAAAACAGAAACACATTTCTGTTATTTTTAAGATGTAGTTAAAGAAAACCACCAGCAGGACACCGAGGAACAGTTCACACAATCTGGATTTAAACAGGACAAACAAGGGATCAAACAGCTGGTGCTTGACCATAAACCCACAGGACAGGGCTGGAGATCAGTGAGAAGGAGAATTTTTAAATTTTATTATATTTGTAGAAAGAAATGATAAAATTTCTACAATGTCCTCTGCCTACATTATGCTGAGGGACAGGGTTTATTTCACTCCATGAATTAACTGCAGGAAAGGCTTTTTTAGTAATATTCTTTTAACAAATAAGCTGAAACTATTCCCATCAGGAAAGAAAAAGCCCCAACCAGGAGCCAGCCTGACAACAGAACTGGACAAACCTGAAGAAATATTGAAGGATTTTAAACACAGCTGAAGATTATCAAGGAAGTTTTGGGCTCATCTTCCAAGCTTGGGGTTATTCCCTAGAGGCAGCTCTTGCTGTCACCCTGTCCTGTGACTCCCAGGGAACGTTTTCTCCTCGATGTCCTGAACCTGCTGCTGTTTGGAGTCAGCCCCACGAACTCCCGGTGCAGCAAAGCCACCCCACGCGCAGAGATAAGAGCTGGGCTGTTCTGGACAAACACAGCACTGTGTGTGATTAGCACAAGTTACTTAATGAGCACTTAGAGATAATCAATTTCCAACTCTTTCCTTACCGTCCTTCCCGCATTTGATTTCTTCTTCCCATTTCTTTTCTTTGCTCAAGGGAGAATTTAATCTCATGATTTTAGGATTTTTTTTTAGACTGTCAAACTGAGCTTTAAACTGTCATTAAAGCAAAAAACATTCTGGGGTGGGGGGCAACTTGATTTGGGAGAAAAGACTGCAAGGCTTTCTTCTAAAAATTCAACTTTTAAGAAACACAAAGGAAAACTTTTGTAAAATATTGCTGAAATAATTCCTAAATACTTTTTAATGAAGATCCACTGTGGATCTATTTCTTAATTCTCTGCCTTCCCAAAAATAAATGTTTTGGTCCAATAAAACCCAGTAGAGTATTTAAAAAACTGCAACACAATTGCTTAGGAGAGTCACGACCTTTATTCAGTCAGCATCTAACAAACCCCAAGTCCTGCTGTTACTGCTCGTGGGTACTTTCTGGACCATCTGTTATCAACAAAATAACTGGAAATTTAGAATATTCTTAGAGCTGCCATTGAGCTTATTAATAAACCGCCAAAATACTTCCACGATCTGGTAAATTGCAGACACAAAGTGCTGACTTTCCAACTCTAAAGACTTTGGAAAAATCAACGAGAGAATTTTGCATCCTGGTTGCAATAATTATATTTGCGTTGTTTGGCAATAACAAGGCACTACAGAATCTATTATTAATGGGCTAAAAAAGAGTCAATGAAATACCTGGGCTCTTTTAAGAAGGTAAACCATGTTATTCTGCAAATAAGACAAAGTACTCACATGGAGTCTGGTCCCTAAACACAAGCGAGCATCTAAAAATAAGATAATTATTCACAGACTCATTTGTCTCAAGCCGTGGTTGCGGAGGGGATGACGTAGAAATTATGGAGAGGTGAAAGAGTTGACAATGACAAATCAATTTCAAAAATTCCTAGGAAAACTCACCTGTCATAACAATTGATGTCATCCAGCCAGCAGCCTTGCTTCACAATTTCAATTGATCCAGAAATATTCTTCCACGTAGCAAAGCAGTGTCGCCTTTTATCTTTATCACCATAGCAGGGCTCGATCCCACTGCGATTGGTTTTATCCTTTTCCCAGTTAGCGTTGTAGTAGATGCACTCCTGTGTTTCTGATCTGCCCAGGATGGCACCTGGGAGGGATGGGAAGCACAATTAAATGGAATTCTGAAGGATCAGGCACGTGAACAAACGCAGGCTGTATAAAAATATCATTTACTGCTTGTACCAATGTGCCCTCTCTCCCCTCTTTTTAATAAAGAGAGAAAACACGTAAAGTTCAGCAGCATTCCAAGTGTTGAAACATAAAACAAAGATCTTCTGTGAAGTCAAACAGTGACTTGCATAACTTAGCAAGATTTGCAGAAATGAAGAACAAGTCGTGGCAATACTTCTCCGTGAATAGCAATAGCAGAGAAAATTTAGAATGCTGAGCAGTGAAGATTTAATTAAAATATTCACCAAATCTGGAGATTTAGCCAGGAAAATTCACCAAAAGGCATTTGTGCTTCTTATCTCGTTACATGAGCCAAAAGAGCAGGGAGTTCATCTCAGAAACTCCCAAAAAAGCCAAGAGGTGTTTGGGGACAAGGGCATCACAGAATCCCAGAACGGTGTGGGTTGGAAAGGACCTTAAAGACCATTTAGTGACCATCCAGGAAACCTTTCTGGGATTCTGGTGGAGATAACTTCAGAGTTAATGGGATATAAAGCACCAGTCTGGTTCCTGCAAAGGTAAAGGGTTGTTGGGAGGCAAAAGTGTTAACACAAGACAGGCAGGGAGTAAGAACTGCCTTTTATTTCTGGTTTTTCTCTTGTCAGACGCTGCCCAGAGTGTCCCATTAATCTCCATGGAAGCTCCACCATTTAACTTGTATTAAATCCATGGGAAAACAGAGAGGGAGATTGAGGAGCCGGAGAATCAGAGGATCCACTGAGGAAGGGTCAGGAGGATGCCAAAGCACTCTGCCTGTATTTATCTATACATTTAATATTTTTAAGACATTACATTACACAGCACGCTGAAGACCAGCAGGTCTCCCACAGCAGTTTTTATGTATTTATCTGCATCACTCACCCCCTCCTTTACCCACATTTATCCACAATAAATGTGACCCAGCAGCCATTCCCGCACATGCCCGAGGAGAATGAGGATTATTCCCACCTGAGGCTCGCTGCAGCCCTGGGAGAGCAGCACAGGAGGCCGGAGCTGAGCCCAGCACTGGCCATCCCGAGCATCCCACACTGCTCCTTCCCGAAGTTCTGCCTCTGACGCATTCCCAAAATAGGCCGAGGCCGCCGCGTTGGGCAAGGCTGGCGGATCAATGGGAGAGGGGCAGGAGCCAGCTGGGAACGTGGCGAGGGGCAGCCTGGGAACCATTAAATTCCTTGTGCTGCCACGGCCTGACCTTTACAACTCTCAGCTATGGCAAGAAACAGATGAGGCAACAGATTGAACAATTTGGTTCTGTCAGTGCAATAAAGCAGAAATCCTGGATTTCTCTCACACGTGCCATTGCTTTTCTCCCGCTGCCAAGCCGAGCTCTGAAGGACCACAGACAAGCTGCATTTTATAAAATTCAGCAACTGCAGTAAAACTAACTTTGCATAAATATTCTCCTTATTCCTGTCTTCTTTATAGTCAGGTTTTTTTATCCATTAATTTTTTTATCCATTAATGCTCTAATCAGTGACTGGCAGCAGTCGCTGTTGGTTTAATGACCTTGGATCTGGCTGGGGCTCCTCACCTGAACAGGCACCTGCAATAGGTCTGGCCAGACTAACCCAGGCTTGGACAGACCAGGACAATCCTGGATTAATCCTTCAAAGCAGAAAAGCAGGAACATGGTGGAAGCAAGGCAAAAGGAGAAGGGGAACCACACAAAGAAGGCAGCCCTGAGCCCATCTGCTTCCAACCAGCTCTGCCGCCCCCTCCGCAGGGATGGAGCTCCCAGGGGAGAAGCACAGCTGGCACTTACAATAAAGTGAATTTATTAGGCAGAGCAGGTCTCTAATGAAAGTCCTGTAACCATTCCGAGTGCACATGGAACTGCCAGGTCCTCAGAAACCAATTCCTGAACCTCAAAAAGCAAAAGGCTGCTGCTGAAAGAAGCCATGAGCCGAACTCCAGCAGTGTCCTGTGGATGGAACACGAGGCCTGAAAGCCTGGGAGGAAACACATTGGGAAGGCAAAGGCCACTGAGTACAGAATGGAGTTTAATTTGGGCATGCTAAGCCAGATCCCATTGGATATCTGTGTATTCCCATTCCAGTGCTGCTCTATCCCTCACGCTCGTGTCCATCCACGACAGCTGCACTGAGGGAACAAAACCAACGTTTGAACTTCTGAACCACTGTTAATACAGGAAACGGAACTGGGAGCAATTCCATTAGAGAGTACAGGTGCAGCCTGGAAAACCTCACCTCGGGAGGAGCTCGAAGCACTGGCTGCCATTTTTCAATCAGAAAGACTGAAAAAAATCTACCAGTTTTTTAATTAAAAAAGGCCAATCAGTGAAATCTCTGCACAGCTCCTAAGGACTAACACGGCCTTAATTCAGGAAGGGATCACTGGGAAAAGGTGCTGGATGGAATAGGAATTGTCTCTTACAGGTATCACCACAAAAAAAAGCACAGAAACTCCTGGGAGTTCATCATCCAACTTTATCTACTAAACCTAGAACTGAGCAACACAACCCCACGGGTCTGTAACGCACGAATGGTTTCCTGGTACTTCATCTGAGATGTGATAATGATCATCTCCCTCCTTTTCCAGGGAAGACTTCAACACTTCCCACGTCCTACCCTCATTCCCAAATCCTGCTTCTGCTGCATGATTAGTTGGTGACACCATGTAAAGACACAAAGGGCAAAGGGAACTGAATCTGTGATCTCTCACTGCTTTATGAAATGTAACAACATTTTCAAGCTGAAGTCATGAAAATTGATGAAGAGCCTACAAAGATTAGTTTGATGGTGCCAAGGACTTTTTTTTTTTTTGTTATTCCCTAGAAAACTTACAATGTATAAAAGAATTACAGGGCGAGGTTCAGTCTGGCAGACACCTCTGCCTGTAACAGAAAGGTTACTTAAATCGTGTTATATTTGAGATGAATTTGAACTCTTTAAGCACTGAAATACAAGGAATGGAGCAGTTTATTAGAATAAACCAGCAGAGCAGAGAAGCACCACAGGGACTGAGTAACTTACAGATAGAATGGCCCATTCACCAAAATATCACAATTGTAACACGCTGTTCTAGAGGAACAGAAAAGAACAGAAAATACAGCATAAATAGAAATAACACCTTGGGAAAAAACCCTTCAGTTGCTGCACAGGTACCTTTTTCAAGTTCTTGCCCATATGTGTTATTCTATTTGTTTCCACAGTGATCTCAAACACTTTCTAGCCCTACAAATATATCTAAGAACAGACTACAAATATAGACTAAAAAAGCCCAGCTTTGATGTTCCCGCAAGCAGGAAGCAGGATTTTATCATTCTCTATTTTTTCTGATAACACCCAGGGGAACGTTTCTCAAAGGAAGAAGAAAGAAGTTATTTCCAACCTAATAAAGCAAACCGAGTTCCAAGGGAAAGGACCTATTCTGTCCTCCTTTTACATGCCACGATGTCCCCAAACTTATTTTGTTGATTTTTAGACTAATATTAGTCCTATTATCACTGTTCTCAATGCTCCCAGGTCAAACAAGGACTGTACTTCAGATGAGCTGAGCCAAAGCACATTCATTAAACCCAAACAGCGCAGCAATTAACTCAGGCAACACAAGAACTGCAAAAAAGATACACAAGGCAGTGAAGTAACAAATCACCTGCCCCGTGAAATTTCCAAATTTAAAGATTAACCTGAAGGTCCAGAAAGTTGTTTTCTTTTTCTAAAATAGTCTTCAAAAATAAATGAGTTTGCAACTTGAACGGGGTAAACTTGGTAAGCTTTAGCGTAGAGTTTTGTACAGCAAGAGCTGCATTTTTCTCCAGGATTATAGTAGGGAGAACAACAGGAAATCTGTATTTGCTAAGATAGCTCATCATATACTTGGAAAATATTTCAATTTTTTTGCAGTTCACATCTTTTCAAAATGGAAAATTTGTAGGGATGAGCCTGCCATAGAAGCATGAAATTCTGGAGCTGAGATAACACTTCTGAAAAAGAAGGAGAGAAGATTCCAGTGCTGGAAAACTGAAGGATGATCAACCCAAAGGCACTACAGTAGAGTGGAAACTATGGAGGATGATGGCATCTAAAAACAGGGAATAGAACTGAGAGGGAATGGGGGGAAGGTGAGAGGAATAATATCTGTATTGTTAAAAAACCCCTTGCAGACTCTGGTTTGCTTGGTGGACAGTAACAAAAAAAAACAACCTTTTTTTCACTCTGAGTCTTCTGCACTTACAGTATGGAAAAGAATTTTTAGAGTCAGCTGCTCTAACCACTTGATGATGTTATTTTACATATATAGATATAGCCTGGTTTTATTTGCATGGTGCTCTTGCTGAAGAAAAAAAAAAGCTGGAATTACTTTTCCAATGTGTTCCCTCAGTCCTTCCCAGCAGTTTCTGCCATTGATTGAAAAAATTAATAATGCTGTAATAGGATTCTGCAGAGAAATTCCATTTTCTGCCTTGTACTTCCAAATATCTTATTTAAGCCTGGATTTCAGGAAGTGGGAAAACCCCCCAGACCTCTGGTGCCTGAGTTTTCCAGAATCCTTTCAGAGCACAGCACGTGGCAGAAAATGGAGAAAAAGGGTCAGTGGCCATTTCTGTTCTTTAGGTAGAAATTAAAGCACCACTAAGAGCTGCTTACCCCGAGATAAAGATTGTCATCCTCTGGGAATCTCCAGAGACTTGGAGTTAAGTGTTATTTTTCACACTCCCCGACTTCAAGGGAACACAGTAAAACACAGGCTGATGTTTTCAAGTTCAAACATGCCACTGCTGTCACTGCGAGGTGTGAGCAGCACACAGCACAAACACCTCTCAGCCACGGCCTGATGATTTTTGTAGGGGGAAAAAAAGCTTGAAAGATCCTAGAAATGGTTTGGTTTGAGGCACAGCCTTGGGGCTGCGCTCGCCTCAGGTGCTGGTGGCTTTTAGTCATTGCTGGACAAATGTCCCCTCCCTGGCACGATTACCAGATGGTTAAAATATTCCACAATCGGTAACGCAGAGCTCAAAATGAAAAGTTTTAATTCTACAATACTCAGATGCTGGAAAAAATAGAATAGGGCCAAACAGGCGCTGATGCTAGAAATACCCAGTTCCAAATTTGGATTATCCTCCTCTCCCCAGAGCAAAACCCCAAACACAAAGAATAAGGAGAAACCTCAGATAATTTTTTGACATTAAAACTTGCAAACTGAGGTTCTGCTGCACCCTGATTATCCAGGGGGGATCACCTACTCCTGGCTCTGGATGAAGCTCAGGGAAGCAGCTGCCCAGGAAGGAGCCAGGGATTCTCTCCCACTGCACACGGGAGCGACACCATTTCCACACGGAGTCTTGGAATGCTGTTATTAGACTAAAAAAGAGGCCCTTCAGCATTAAAGGCATCAATAAAGCACCTAAATAAACCACCTAAGGACGCCCAGACTGCATCAGGAATTATGAATCGTTCTCAGGGATGAGTCTCATGCCGGTGGTGGCAACCAGCAGTATTTCTATTTTGGGACCTGCCAGGGAGTTTCCCGGGAATGATCTCAGATACCTGTCAGAGCTGTTCCTCTGATCTGAGAATCCCAAACCAGCAGAATCCTGCAGCTCACCAGATACGGGGAGCTCCTCTCAGTAACACCCAGCTGGGAATCCCAATGGATTTTGGATCAAAATGATCCTTTTTGGGGTTGGTGTTTGTGGAGGTTCTTCTCAGAGCTGCAAAACTTTGTAAGAACCTCCCAACCATGAGCTATGAAACATTTAGAATTTTCTTCAGTGGAGGGCTGAAATTCCAGCAGCCTCATGGAGATGGGAAATTTGAACATATTAATCACTTCATTAAAAAGCACTGGGAAAGCTTCATTTTAGCTGTCAATTTCAGCTGTCTTCGAATTTCCTTCTCTGGTCAGGCTGTAAGAGAAGACCAGGAAATGCCATTTTCTCCAAGCCTTCTCCTGTACTGTTTGTTTCACACATCCTCCAGGATCCTGTTCAACACAATCACTGTCAATACTTCACCTGTATTTATAAAGAGAAATAAGGAGTCTCCTCTTCACAGACTCCCTCCTGACCCCTCAAAAACATGCACAGAAGAGTTCAGTCAGGCTAATTACAAGAAATTATTCTACCTTTTGCCTCCCAAATCAGTCAAGGACAATGCAAATGTAACAGTTTGACTGCAAAGCAAACAGAACCACACACCAAGTCAAACAAAAACACAGTCAAGACATCTAAGAGGCAAGCATCCAACTCCACATTTGATGTTTCCTCCACATGATATATCCAACCCCCACTTCTTTTTCTGTCTTACAGGACCTTATATAACTATTTAAAAGACAACAGGACCAGTGTGATTCTGCCTTCAACTCAGCTCTCCAACAAATCTCTCTGTGGGTGTCGTGTCCCACTCGCTGCTATTGCAAGCAAAAACACCACCCAGTTATCCTACATGTGCTGATCAAGCTTCTTATTTACATTCCAATTCTTTAGCCATCGCTATACTTCTCTTTTTTTTTCTGTGGTTACAACCAAAACCCCAGCCTAAACATACTTACAACCAGTTTTGTTTTGTTTTGTTTTTTAAATGTTTAAAGTATCAGCTGTATCCTTTTCCTTCAAGCTGGCCCAGCAAAATTCCGAAGTGCTGAGCTGATGGGCAGGAGCTGGATGGGCAGCGCACATCCAGACAAGCTCCAGCTGCCCTTGTCCAGATGGCAGCTAAAGGAGGAGAGACAGGTCCCACGTTTGTGTAAACACGCACAGGGATTACCTGGGAGCTGCAGGCCAACGGGATAACGTGCAGGGGAAAAGGCAGAACCCGGCGCTGAAAAATTCAAACCTTTCAATGTTCCCGCTCCACTGAGCTGCAAACCTTCCTCACCCCTCCCTCTTTCAACTCTCCAACTTATGTATGGAGAATCATACTGAGGTTTGGTCTTGATTCCACACAGCCCACGATCCTGGGGTTTTGTATTTTCATTTTCATTTCCCCACCTCATCCCAACAGGACTTCCCAAGCCCATCCTGCTCACGCATTCGGCCAAAACACCAGTCAGGACTTCAGCCATTCCCAAGGATTTCTCCGGTCTGGATACCGGGTTTGTCTGCTAGGAAATACTCCTTCAGAAGCGTTTTGGGATCAGCTGCATCACTAAAGGATGACATTGGCAGCTCGTGGTGTCTGCTCTGATGCAAGAGCCCAGTTTGAAAAGTATTTTGGAGCTGCAACACAATCAAAAATCCAACTGAGCTGTGCAGCCTCAAACAGCTGAACTGGCACAAACGAGTGGAAGTAATTCCTTCCTTCAGCCACTAAACTTAAATAAATGTCAGGCTGCAGCATTGCACATCTGAGTAAATACCTATCAGCATAAAAATGCTAATATGTTGGTGACTGCTGAACTCTCTTCCTAAAGCAAAACATCTACATAACCTCAAACTTCGCTGCATCTGTTTAATTCCATTTCTACTGTCCAGTCCTGTTGAGATCAAATTCCAAACCTTGTCTACACTGGAAGAGTTTTAAAATTTGTGTCTTCATGCTCTGCAATCAGTGCTGATTATATTTAAAAATCCAGCACGACTGCCTCTTTACCTCCAGCTAAAGTGGCTGTCACTTGGAATGGATTTGTCCCCTCTCAGGCTGCCTCATTTTGCTCCCCGTGCCAGACTGTAATCTGAAGATTAAGTGAAAAATCCCATTTCTAGAGCTTGAAACAACCGTGTTTACAGACAGAACCACTGCTGACAAGGCCAGCACATCCTCTCCAAAGTCAACCCTGCCAGGCCCCAGCTCCAAAGACAACACCAGGGCTCAGCTGCAGCTCAGCCCTGCCAGCCACGGCGCTCAGCCCCAAGGAGCAGATCCCGGGACCTCTGAGGGAGGGAATAAAAGAGGACAAAGAGTTTCTTCGTCTCAAATTTCTTATTCTGGACTTGTTTTCAATGGGTTAAGGAAAATCCAGAGTCCTGCTACCTTATGGAGTTTTCATTAAGGAAATGTTTTCACTCGTAATTTAAATACTCATCATTTTTAACCCCCATCATCACCTTCCCATGCTCCAAAGCCACTCCAAGTGAGCTTTCCCTCAGGAAGTGAGAACTGACAGATTTCACTAAAAATCACTATTAGGACTGTTTTTACAGAGAATAAATTTGGATATAAGTGACTGGTAAATGATAAAAAAATATCATTTATTTAAGATTCAGAAGAAGAAAACAGCAATAGAACAACAAAGCAATTTCCTCATGCGCCTCAATATCAAATTATTTTTCTGTTCCATTTTTTCTGAATCTTTATGGATTCTTACGAAGCTGATTTCGCTATCCACTTGTCCTCTTTTTAAAAAATACTACTCCTAATTGTATCCAGAAAAGCAAGATCGACACCCAAAAGAACAAATAATCCAAAAAATAAGCACTTCAAGATCAAAAGGAGGTTATTAAAGTCAGCATAATACATATTAAAACTTAACTCTTTTTGTATTTCTTATCAGAGCTTTAAGAACAACTGACTGGAAAGGGGAGCAATTTAAAATTACAATTTTAAAACTCTTTTCAGAGCCTAACTCTGTAGCAGGGACTTTAAAAATATGCTACATATCGGCCACCAGCACATTTATTCCCATTAAAACATCAAATGCAGCAACTCCTGCAACTCCTTTTAACTCCTTTAAATAAATCAGCTCTAACATGAGAATCAAATCAATACAAAAGTAATCCAGGACAGTGGGTTTTATTTCTCTCACCTGCCTACAAGCACCGACAAATAGTTTATATTTCCATGTTTGGTGATTTTCTTAAGGAAACACCTTATTAGAAAGAATTGCAGTTCAATTCTAGCAACTTGTAAATGATCACCCTATTCCTTAAAATGAAAATTTGGAAGATTTAAATATTTATATATATAACCTACCAACATCAAGTAATTCAGGAAAAAATCCAACTAAGAAAAAAAAATTGACCAAAATATTCTTATTTCTGGTTCTGTATGAATAACAACAAATCTGATGTCAATCTACACCATCTCATTTAACAGCACAAAAATACCTTTTAGAAACTGCAAGAATTTTCTCTAAGCATGAAAAAATTAAGACACATTTTAAAGGTTTTAAGCATCTAAACATTTGAAAATTAATAACGCAAATTAAATCTCATTTAGGAACCATTCGCACAGGCTTAGGGAAACTCAAGTAAACAGGAGCATCACTGTTTGGTAGGAAAAGTATCCAAAACCACACTAAAAAAGTGCTACTGGATATCTGAATTTTGGTGAAACACCCCCTGACTCTCCAGCCCACACCTGACACAGCACAATAACCCCAAACTATTTCAGTTTAGAGCTTGCACATCAATGAAAAAACTGCCTTCAAGTGTTCAACTGAGCCAGTTTTGCTTCGTTTCACTTGGCAAGAAAGCCTTCAAAACCCATTTGTTACAAAAACGCGGTACCAAAAGTGCAGTGTTAACTTCTCCACGTACTGATTTGGAATATTAAGATAATTTACAGGAGTTTTGTTAAGAGCTGACTCTCAGGAGGCCCTGCACAGATCCCAACCACACCAGGATCTATATTTAGAACAGCAACTCCAGTTCAACCAGTCTATCAGTTCTGTACTGGGTGATGCTTTTAAAACAGGGGCAATCCAGATCTGCTGGCTGAGACTTGCATTAAAATATTTGCTTTTAATTCATTTTCCCCCCGATGCTGCATCAACATTCAGGCAAGATTACAGGTCTCCAGAACGATAACCGTGTCGTAACATAAAAATATTAATTTTTGCTACAGAACTAAAGAAAAAATAAATTAAAAAAAAAAAAATCACACACCACTGCCAAGTCACAACAAAGCCAGAACAGTTTTAGCATTTCATAAAGATCAGGGAAAAAATTAAGTAATGACCAAATACAGAGCAATGCACAACTCACTGCCTCCTATAATGGATTTCCAAGTGGTTTTTGACAGCTAAATATTATTTAACTTATTGTCTGGTTACTTCTCCATCGTTTTGTGTATTGGATGAGCTCATGGAGCCCTGTTCCCAAACTTGGATTTAAGACACCACTGTGGTCTAGAAGCTACAAATATCTTCTGAACTGTAACCAACAGACTGGAATAAAGCACTCAGTGGAGGCAACAACAAAAATTGAAATAGAAAACAAACCCCATCCACTTTAATATTTAATAGAAATTTACCCAAAATGTTTTACTGACCGACCAACAAATTGTTTTAGTATTAAAAGGTTTACCTCCACTTCAAACTTCCCCATAAAATACAAGCTCTCAAATCAGCCCTAAACAATCTTAAGGAATAAATAAGGGAATAAACAGCAAATCTGAATATTTCAGATCTTGGAGAAATCAGTTTAGTTGTATTTGGTGCACATAAATGAGGAGCTGCTCATCTCCCTAAGCAGGCACAGATTTAACACCTAAACAGAGATTTGAGAAACTCACGTCCTTCAGCTCTTCTGCTGCCACACAGAATTGAAAATTGCACCCTGATAAAATGTACTTTATTTGGGTGCTTTGCTGCGTTTGACCCTTTTCCAGAGCCTGAAGCAATCCAGCTCCATCCCCCGGAGTTGGGAGGGTGAAAATCGGGAAGAAAAATCTTGCTGGAGCAGAAAGCAGTATGAACAGATAGGAACAGATCACCAATATCAGAGCTGCCACAAATACAGCTGAGTGCAGCACAGGATCAAAGCATCCTCCACCCTCCCTCAGATCTGGATCCAACAGCAGGGGAAAAACCCACTCAGGGCTCACCTGGTTCACTCCCTGAGTTTAACTAACATTTGAAATCACATTTGCTGCATCTGAAATAACCCAAACGACTCTTTTAAGTCTTTCAAGATACAAAATACCCATTTTTGCTACTTGCTGAACGTATCCAAAAGTGTAATTTTTGCAGCATTTAGAGATGATATTGAGGCTCTTTCTCTACAAACAAATACAGATACAAAAAACCAGTTAAGAGACTTTCTGGCATTCAAGAAAGGAAGATGATAAATGTAATACAACCAGTTTTAATCAAGATCAAAGCTGTAGGAGAATGCAGACAGGCAGTCTAGACTGCTTTACTTTGAAAGCCTAAGCATATAAAGCAACATCTGCAAAGAACATTAATCACATTTAGTCCACAATCTTATCACCTCCCAAGCAAGCAGAAACAACTTTTACTTAAAAGTCATATGCTTCTACGCGACAAGCATTTTTAATTATCTTTAAATTAGATATTTATCACTGATTACAAAGCTGTTCTGTTCACTTTGAAATAAGCTGATGCAATTTGAAATACACTCGTAGAGTTGCCTGGACAAAGAATGGAATAAAGTATTGCTAAGGAAGCCTGGTGACCTGCAACAATTATTTTACACCGCTGGTATAAAATGGGAATTCTCTAAATATTGAATTAGGTTCTGATTTGCTCCTCTGTATTTCAGACCATAACTCAGCAGGCAGCAATAAAGTGCAAGATTTTCTGTACAGTTTTCTTTAGCTTTGGGAAATGACTTGAGAATATAAATAATCAGCTTCCTTTCAACATTCTTTCTATAAAAAAATTTATCTCGCTCCTATATTTTAGAGGGGAATTAAAAATTGGAGAGATGGTGCATATCTACATATAGAATATTTGTGTGATTTAATACATCTCTTTCAATACAAAAGTAATTCATTCCTTGTTTACCTTGGTTTATTTTGCTTATGTTCTGGTCCATTCTCACTTGTGATTTTGCCTACTCACTAGCAATCATTTCATTTATTTTATTAAAAGTGTCTTGCATTAAAGTTTTCCCTTCTGCCAAGGTTTTCATACAATCTACTCTTCAACAAGAGCCTGGCAGAGACAAACCCACAAAAAAATCCATCATCTTACAACGCTGAGGCAACAGCTGTGAAAATTTACAACATGATAAACCCACAGAGGCTAAGAACAAAACTGGGAATTTCTGCACTAAGCTCAGCTTCTCCAGCAGCCCCACATCCCACAGGAGAGCTCGTGAAACGCAGCAGCAAATCCAAAATTTATGAGTCTTATTCAAAAATCTCGGTGCTAAATTCCTCAGTTCAGAACAGACAGAGTGTGCAGCCTCCCCTGCATCAGGATCCGCTGAAAAGATGGATTTTTAGGATTTCTACTGATACCTTTCAGTTGGAAATCCCCTCTCTCTGCAGGCACTGCCGCCCATCCCGCTGCTCCCGGCTCCACATGGACTGAGATTTTCAGTCTCTCCATCAATTTATAGACACAAAGATGATTCCTGAACGCCTTTTTTCCCGAATCCTCCCCAATTTGTTGGCTTGGCTGTTCCAACTCTCAGCTGCAGAACAGAGGTTTTCCAGCAGCAATGCCCCAGTAACTCATCCCACACTGAACAGGGAAGATTTCATTGAATTGCTGTGGAAAAGCACCTGGTTTATTCTTCCTGCACAGGCAGCAGCATCCTCCTGAAGCTCTGCAGCGTTCCTGGAGTGCTGGGGTTCATCTGCCTGAGCTATTTAAAGAATTTCCTATCTTTAGGCCTACTGACAACACTTTTTTTTCATTTTTTAATGTAGCTTTAACCTCCCACAAAAAGCAGTTTAACAAAGGGAGACTCTGCACACCTTCTGAGACTCCTACACCTGTGGAAATTGGAGTGCTTGGAGAAATACCCTCATATACTATGATTTAAGCTCATTTCTTGGTGTTATTTTATTTAACTGGGCACCTCACAGTGCCACACCAAGGCAGTCTATTTTCTAGCCAATTTTCAATTTGCTTACCAGATCAATTCCACCACAATTCTTTCAGTTAAAACAAATTACAAGTATTTATGAAGAGCAGAAAATTTTAAAGTGCTGTAGGATAATGCAGAGGTTTTCTCAGAGCTTGGCTATTTATCTTCAAAACCATGGAATTGGTTTGGGCCGCAAAATTTTAATGAAGTAAATTTGACAGAATAACTAGAACTAGACAGCTGCTTTTAAAACAGCAAATAAAATTTAGTTTCAATCTTAACTCCAGCTACATGAACTCCAGTTTTTATTATCTCATCTCATGGAATGAACCACGTGGCCTAGAAGAAATAACACTGTGGCTATTTAAAGACAAGGCAGGTTCTGACAGTTCTCACTGAACTTTCAGTGGAAAAACCATAATTCCAAAGTCCATGGATGAATCAGGGATGTACATGACACAAGAAAACAACACCACAAACAAAAGCTTTAGGGCGAAAGCACTGCACTTGCTACTACAAGATAATTTGTCTTCTAAATTTAGATAACAATTAAGAAAATGTTATCTAGCGACCTGAAATCTGCAAGGCACTTTAGGATATGATTTTGACCTTCTTGTTCTTATTCAAGAACACATTTAAAGCCAGAACATGAATGCTGTTACTCCATTAAAAAGCCTCTTGACGCTTTGACAAAGTAACAGCCTTAAATTCGATGATTAAAACTCCGAGTTCCACGGCAATAAAAGGCTCAAGAGGGTTCCCTAAACACATTTTCCAGGCGTGCTCCCCGTGCCCAGGGGCAATGAGGTGAATCTCTCCCGCCTCTCAAAGATAAGAGGACAAAGATGACTGTGGATATATTGCATTAGTTTATTTGGGAGGGACCTGCCAGACAGGTGATCTGCTAACACGTCTCCAAAAGCACTCCCAGGAAATTACCAGAACCTCAGTGAGAGAGGAAAATGACAATTTTTCAGCTATGCTACACGAGAGATTACAAAAAAGACATTTAAGCTACAATTCTGCCTATTAATGCCATTCTCTGATAAGCACAAATTCCCCAGAACTTCCCAGCTATACCTTAAGCCATGACAGAAGCAGCTGCTTACAATATGCAGGATTCCCTAAAAATAGCATTCCACCCACTGCACGTGGAAGCAGGTGAGTAAGAGACAAAGAAAGATCTCTTCACAGAATCTACCATGGGCTAACACTTAGTAAATATGATGATTTTGGGATTTCACAGCATTTTGGAAAATCAGACCAGCCTGGAGTACCCTGTGTTAGCCAAGGCTTGAGAAAGCAGCTATTCGAGGAGTTCTGCTGCCAGCACACAGTAAAAAGATGAAGAAACTTTACAGGCCAGGGTGAGAGAACTAAATATTCAAGACTTTAACCTCAAAGTTATCAATGCCTCAGTCTTAATATCAGGGAAAAAAAAAACCTGTACCTGAGTACAGGAGTACAAATCACATAAACCAATTTTGATCTGTTTTGCTCAAGCAACACTGCTGATAAAGAAGCAGCAGAAGCAGAGGACTCAAGCCATCAAAGCAGCTGAGAAGAACCCAGGACACTGAGTTTGGATCGGCCCATATCACTGCAGTGTCTCCCTGTGCCTAAAGTCACCCAGAAGAGCCAGCTGAGAGCGAGCACCACGTCCCACTGCATCTGCTGACAGGGGATGTTGCAGGCTCGCTGAGTGTGAAGAGAATTCAGGCATTAACCCAGCCTGGGATCGATCACACAAACTCAGAGGGACAGATTCACCTCCCCAACCCAGCACAGCCTCCGCTGCTCACACCCTGCCCTTCGTGCCCTACAGGATCCTCCCCGAGGACAACGCGAAGGAACGACCACGGAATCGCAACCACAGCTACAATTTAACTCTACAAAAACAGACGGCAACCGGAGCCGAGTGAACTTTGCACGGGCTCACAAGGGCTGATTCCATCCCCTCCCTTCTGTCACACCGGGTCCAGCCCGAGGAAAACCTGCCCTAGGGAGGGGAAGGACTGCTCCCTCCCAGCAGAAATCCAGAGTCACAGGGATCAGGGAATCTCCAGGGCAAGGGACGCTGCTGTAACGCTGCCTCTGGAAAGTTCCTGAGTCAAACACTGAGGCTACAACTGTTTGGAAGAGATGAGAAAACAAATGTGTCCAAACACACGAAGTGTCGTAAAGCACAAACAGAACGTTGGCCTAATTTTAATCAGAATTCTCCTTTTGAGGAGAATTTCAATAGCATCAGACAATATGAACTGTAGGGTGAACTAAAGGCTTTCGGCAGCAGCGTTCAGCAATCAGGAATTATTTGATCTGGAAGTTCCATCCAGACCCAAGTTTAATCACCTCTGAACAAACCATTCCTCCCTAAATTTGTCCATCTGCAAGATCATTTTTTATTTCCACATGTTCTGAAACACTGAGTTCTACAGTTTAATTACCCATCATTAGCAGATGTACTTTTTCTGTTTAAAGTACCTTCATCAATCATTTGGGTGGATTTGATGTGAAGCAGCTGGCCAGGAGGCTGAGCAGGAAGAAAAGACAAGTTAGCAAGGTACTCAGCCCCAAAAGCATCCCCAAATGCATTTCCGTGGCTATCACACAAAGGTAGGATGCTGGCATGGATTGGGATGGAGAAATTACAGGTACTTAGCAGTACCTGGGTTATTCACATCCAATTCTCAACCCGATTTAAACCAGAATGATGTTTAAAAGGCAAATCATTCAAGTTTGATGCTGGGAATTTTTAGAACAGAAAATAACTCAGCAGATTTCAAGTTGTTTATATTTCGTTAAGTTATATATGTGCTTATATGGAACCTTATTCTTAGCTATTGGGGGAAAAAAATATCAACATCCAAAAGAATGCATTTCATTAATAGCAAAATAAAGACTTTTCAGATATTAAGGGACAGAATGATGATATATTTTTATTTTCCTTAAGATAGGAAGCATCGGTGTCATGGGGATTGCTGACTTTCTCAAGAGAAATTCCAAAGTTGTATTTGGAGTCTCTCACCCAGAGAAGTCATAAACACAAGTTTAAGGGCTTCTACTGCCAGATGTTGTGTTTGATGGAGAAGTGCTTGTGCTCGCACAGAAACAGGTGTTCCTCTTGTCACAGCTGAGGAATTCACTCAGCAATCAATCCTCCTGGCAGGCCAGAAGAACACCAAAGCTTCACAAATGCAACGAAAAAATTTATGGGAGAATTCTCCTGTCTTGCCTGCTCCAGGTGTTTATCCTGTGGTAGTCAATGAGTGTTTGAACGTGAACACAAACACTTGTATCAGTAAGATCAATAAGGAGAATCTGCCTTTGCAAAGGAGAAGAAAAACTGTCTGCTTTTTATTTTGGATTTTTTGTTGTTTGGTTGGCTGGCTTTTGTTGTTTGTTTTTTTTTTTTCCCCAGGACAATGAATACCTCCAGACAGCCAACACACCAACAGATATTTGGTAAATCAGTGGCCAAACAGCAATAGTGACTCAACTCTCGATGTAGCGCCCTTAGGAGTGGTTTATTCTGTCCTATCAGGAGCAGCAAGTCTGGTGTTTTGGAGCCCACACGAGGAATCCCAAGCTCTCCTGAGGTCCCTTCCTTGAAAACCAAACTGAGCCAGAGGCTGGCACCTCCCTTCACCCTGGATACAGTCAGCAGTAACGTCCCACAGCTCAGGTGGATGTAACATTCCAGCTGCCTTAGTTTCTCCTCTGACGATGTTTATTTAACCACAGCATTATTTATGCACAGATATCAAGGCTGGTAATGCCCTGAGCTCTGGTATTCCACTTCCCTTTACAGTCAGAGGAGAAATCCAGGACTCCTGACCACACAGTGTGGAGCTGCCCTGAGCACCTCAGAAGGGAACGTAGAGCGCACACACACAAATTCCTGCCCACAGACATTACATTTCTAGACTCGATGCCTCCATCCAGTCCACCCTTCCCAGGACTGAGGCCATCTGGTTTAAATTACCAATAACTTTTTTAAGGGATCCACATACTTGCTCTCCAGCACAAGGCAGCTACTGGAAATTCCACAAAAAAGCTTTAACGTTATACTCCCAGGACACGGATCACAGGAATGATCAGCCTTGCTAGAGGGAAGGTGGGCACAAAAGAAACCAATGTCCATTTGGGCCTCTGCTTGGCAGTGGTGGCAGCTCACTGCATTGGCCCTCAGCAGAAGCCACCACCTCAGAGAAGGGTTTAAAAATTCTGCTCGAAGTAAAAAGCAACTTGAATATCACGGTTAACTGAAAAACAAAGAAGATGATGGAAATAGCAGCCTGGGCCTTGGAACAATTGCTTCCTCCTTCCCTAAAAGGGAGGCTGAGCTGGGAGAGACCATGGTTGGGATAATACCTCAGGTAAGATTCCTCTGCGTTTTTCGGACTGATTTGACTTCCAGTCACGCTTTATGCAGCATTTCAGAACACTGCTGCTAGAGACCAATTTATCTCCATTTCATTGCCCATGCTTGGATTTTAGCACAGAAGTTGTCCTCATGCAGAATTTCAGGGAAGATTAACAGTAACACGATGTCTGAACAAAGCCCAACAACAGCCTGAGGCTGACTTCACACAGCAGTGTAACAAGAAGCTGATGAGTTTAGGTGCTGTCCCAAAGACTCCATTAACAGCTGAACTCTCAGCACCACAAGCTCATCCTGAGCTTTTCTTTCCAGAAGCGTGCTCTGCTGACTGGAAGATATTCCTGGTTTATGGCTTTTGTCAATTCAGTGACTGTTTATAGCTGTAGTGGCACCAGCATGACAAGCCCCCGACAGGTGCCCTGGTTCTTACCCTCTCCCCCGGCAACTGGAAGATGCTCCTGGGATTGAGGACTCCCAGAGTAGATCCTGGACAGGATCTGCTCCATGGCTGTTCAGCTGACATGCAAAATTCACCAGATCAGCACTTGTTTGTAAAAGGGATTCCTGATGCTGTGCTAAGTGTTTTGATTCAGTACACTCAGGCATCATCAGTTAGGGTTCTATAGCTAAAGAACATCCCTTACATCGTCCTCGCATCATTTCCAGACCTGTTGGTGCTGTCTGTTCTCTTCTCGGACCAGATTTTTGCACAAAGTTTTATGCCTACCTGCTCAGAATAAATTTCTAAGGACATTTGCAGCTAAAATTTGAGTAACACATATTAGGTACTGCTAAAATGATGTTCCAAATAGTCTTCCCAAACTGTTTTCTTAAACCTGGGATGTAACTGGGTTTTACTGATCATTGTATCAGCCATTCTGTGATTGTGTCAGTCTGAATATTTTATTTAGTTCCTCATTGCTACCAGAGAAGCTGTGAGATACAAGTGAATTTTATCACCTATTCCTTGGATTGACAGAATCACAGAACAGTCTGAGTTGGAAGGGACCTTAGAGCTCATCTCATCTTGTTCCACCCCCTGCCATGGGCACAGACACCTTCCACTGTCCCAGGGTGCTCCAAGCCCCAATGTCCAACCTGGCCTTGGACACTTCCAGGGATCCAGGGGCAGCCACAGCTCCTCTGGGAACCTGTGCCAGGGCCTCTCTGCTGTTCTGCCTGGAAATCTTGAGTCTAGGGCCCCTAGAGAATAACGTGATTATTGCTCAAAAAGCAAGGGAAGAGGAAAAAATCCTTGTCAGAACAGGCCTGCACTGAGATCCTCAGAAGGACTCTCAAGAAGAGAAGCAAATTCTTGATGAAGATGGAGGTTATTAAAAATGATAATTAATTGTGCCATTTTCCCGTTCTCACCCAGTACATGCACAGGACAGCTCCATTCACCAAGACTGAGTGATCTTCCCTTGCTAATTCACTTCCTAGGACAATGCAGGCAGTCTCCCTGCCAGCCCTTATTCCATGCAGCCCTTTCCTTGCTCTGTCATCTTTCACCCCAACTCCTGCCTTTGACACTGAGTGCAGAAAGCTCCGTGCTGTTTTTTCCAGTCATTTCTGCTGCTTTAGCAGATTGGATCAGCCCAGCCCAAACCCCACAGCCACGAGGGCTGAGCCCGGAGTGAGGAGTGACTTTCAGCACAAAATGGGGATGTGGGTGAGCAATCAGATACAAAGAAGAGGAACTCTCAGTCTCTCCGTTCTCCCATAAATACCCTCCAACTAAAACAACCTTTTTGGACAAGTAGAAGGCGATTAAGAGGGTTTTGAAGCCGGCTGAACTGCTGGAGGAACAACTAAAAATCATGGATGTTGTGGGCTTACTTCTAAAACTTTTGCATTACTGAATCTCTGTTTCAGAATGAAGGAAGACAGTGGGGAGAAGAGTTCAGACCGGCAACAGAAGCTCCCCCAGAACACGCTTTGTCAGCATGCAAATATCTCAAAAGTCCATCAAAACCAAATTCCAACACATATTTTTTTCACTCTTACACATGAAGAAACGGGAACTCATCATTTACCTCCTCTCTCCCATCTTCACTTTGAATGAAAAAGCTTCCAACACCAAAGTATCTGTGACACTGAGAGAAAAAGTTCTGGGATTATTAAATTTCAGAGAAATATTTTTGCAAGCAAGGTTCTAGAAAATTAATTTTGCTTGATTTTCCATCCATTCGAATGCTTTTAAGCCACTGGAAAAGTCCAGCTGCACACTGGAGCATCAGGATTTTTCATGAGGGATCCACTCCACTTCCACTGGAATGAAAAGTGGGATCTGTGCTCTCCTGGCTTCCCCGGAGGCCTCTGACCCAAAAGGATGTGATTCAGAACTTTTTCAGCTGAACAGGAAAAGAAAACTTTCACCGGAAAGCGCTGTTTTCACGGGTGGTTTCCCACTGAGGTGGTAAATGCTAAGTTTGGGGCAGGAATGGAAGCAAAACCATCTTGTGGTTTGAAATCACCTTCTCACAAATTAATCACGGTTCCACAGCTTGGTTTTAGCACAAGCACGGCACACAAAAATTCATCAAGAGCTCGCTTCTGATCTGTATCACCCCAAAGGGGAGAGCTCAGATGAGGCTTAATTTGGTGGGGTCTGCCCCAGGGACACAACCTGAAGTTAAATAAAATGTAACCAAGCTGTTACAATTTTTCAAACCATTGCAGATACTCTTTTTGATGGACTTTGTGTTAAATTAAAAAAATTCAATTATCCCCAGAGACAACTTGCAAAAGAGACCCTTTCCAAAATTTAAGATCAGAGAGTTAAAATGCAAATATTTACCCAGTGGTCTTTTCTATGCTACTTTTAAGGCGGGTTTATAAACAAATGATGAAAAATAAATATTCTAATTTTTTATAAAAAGTACAGTAATTCCAACAATTGTGTGCCATTTTGCATCTTTCACAGCCTAAATGTTTTTCAGCCCTGAAACATGGAATTATTTAAAGAAAACTCTTCCATCATGTAATTGCTGTGAGCTAAAGAGAACTATCTGTACCCTCTACTGACAAACACTAGCAAAAATTTCTAAAATTAACAGTTACTGCAAAGTTTAATTTTGTCTTGTACACTCAACACTGTAACTCAACAACAAAATTAAACTACTTCCCTGTTTATGTGGAAATTCCTAGAAGGAAACAGGTTTTCGTGTTAGAAGGCTTGATAAAATGATTGGTCATATTTAAAAATAGCTTTTAAAAACAGATCAAATTTCAACTTATGTGCTGATATTGAAATCTAAGCATTCAAAATCCAGCTGAGAGAATGAAGACCACTCCAATCTTCAGGCAGCATTTAAAGAACGGAGATTAGTGTTATCTAGGCGAGATAAGAGCTCTCAACCTGAAAAAATAAGGTCAGGCTTCAGTAACAAATAAAACCCACCTCTAAATTACAACTTGGTGAGGCACCAAAAGGCAGGAAGCTGCTGAAACCCAGCTAAAATCAGCTCTGTGAGCAAGCAAAGAGATCTGGAGACAGAGCCAGCCCGGGCTGGAACGGAGCTGCTCCCACAGGGAACTGTCCGGAGCAGCATGCGGAGCCCCGCAGGGTCCCTCGAGCGCTTCCCTGGGACCCCTCCCGGCTCAGACCTTCCTGGCTGCCTGCAGGAGGTGGTGGAACACCTCGGGGGGTCTGCAGACAGTGCCAGGGGCAGGGATGGCACTCCAGGCAGACTCGAGGGGTGGGCACACGGGAATTTCATGGAATTCGATGAGGACAAATGTGGTGTGCTGAGCCTCGGGACACAGCACCCTCTGCACCAGTACAAGTGCGGACTGCCAGGATGGGCACCAGCTCTGCTGAAAAGAACCCGGAGGTTTGGTGGACACCACACTAAACAGTAATTTCAAGGAGGAAATGACCATTTCTAGTCAGAGCCGTTACCATGAAGTGCCATTAAAAAAGTGACATTAAAACCAGGCAGCAGATTACAGTAACCAACAGCACGGGGGCTGCACCCAAACAGCCAATGCTGACCTAAAACAGGAATCACCTTTAAACACGAAATACAGCATTTGAAGAAAAAAATTATCCATCTACACTTCAGATCAGGGTCTGATCTGACCTGGGCCCTAGCCCTGAGGCCACGTGTCCCAGACTGAGCATGTCCACCCCACAGCCCCCTCGAGCACAGATCCCTGCTCAGGGCTCCCTGGGACGCTGCTGTGGTCCCAGAGCAGGCGATGGGGTGGTGTGGGCTTGGTGGTTCTCTAAGTGGGACAGTTCCCCAGTTTAACGCAGGGCTGAGCTGGAAGGCAGTAAATCATGCCAATGTTTTCACGGCACACTAATGGCACACACTCCACGCTCTCAGGCAGGAGATGAGGGAATGCTGAAGTGCTGAAGCTGCAGGAATTCTGGTTCAGCCCTGCCTGTGCTGCCTCCTGGCACTGGCCCTCAGACCGTGCTTTGTGTCATCTCATTAGACACCACTTGGCACGAGCTACAACACTATCAGGGCTGCACTGGGAGCTGAGCAGGGTTTGTGTTCCCTCCGCAGCCTCATTTCACTGGGAATTCCAGAAACAGGCAAAAGAGACGAGCCACAGATTGTCTCTAAATCATTCTTCACATCTACAGTCACTCATACAAAAAAATTAAAAACAATCCCTGAGTTGCCTTACCCATTTCCACTTTTTTTCCAGAAAATCCCAAACCAAACAAGCAGAAACAAAACAAAAAGCTCGGCGTGTTGACTTACCCTCATAAAAAGTTTGGTATCTTTCACAAAATGTACAAATCACATCCTCAATGTTTTGGAGCACTGTCTCCCTCCCGCATTTCTAGAAAAGATGGATGTAGCATCCAACTTTATAAGTCAATCTGCCACAAGAACCTCTGCAATTGGTTAGAAAAACAAATTATTTTTCTGATGTGCATCCCATTTAGGGATGGAAGACACACAAAGAGTTAAAGCTATTGAAAAAGTAACAATTCTGAGCTATACAGATTCTTACAGTTTTCAAAATAAGTACACAGATACTTTTTAACTACATCTTCGGATTAAATGTCCTCAGTAACTTCTCAGGTTCAGATGTAAAAGTGTCAGTGCTCAGAATTAAGCCAGCAAAACTAAACTCATTTGCTGCCATCATCAGAGAAAGTCGAATCTTCCCAAGTGCAAGAACAGCCTCATTTCGGCAGAAACCAAAACCAGATCAGACAGCAATACCTAAATTGTATTGTAATTGCAATCTACAATTCTGCTGTAAATGCAAAATACAATGTTAATTTTCTTAGTTTTAACATGGCTGATGAATACCTCAAAGTTCAGAAAGCAAAAGAATTTGAGGAATACTCTTTTCTTTTTGGCCAAGATATGGCATCCTTCTTCATTATCTATTCACTAACTATAGGCAATGTTTCCCTCATGTAATTAAAGAGTCATAAAAGCAGAGAAATGGATCTTGGCATTTCTTACATGCCCATCACAGTTAAGAGTACATAGGGGTTTGCTTTTAATTACATTGTCATTTCAGCATTTTGTATCGAATTGACACCTAATTACAGCTTCATGGAAATCCTTAAAAAAAGAAGTTATACTTTAACAAAGTACGGAATCTCCAAAGGTGATATGTAACCATTTAAATTAACTGAGTAACTCGTAGCCCTCTTGCCAAGTAACGGTCCCAAACATCCCATCAGGGCCAAGCAGTGCAGTTTAATAGTTCCCAACCAGCCGCCGTGGTGACTAACTCAAGAATAACACCGAAATTAATTACAATTTTGCACTGAGCGAAACAGATTATCCTGCACCACTTTAACCAGAAACACCAGCAGAACACAAAATTACCAAGCCTTTCACAAGGTGTTTTTGGGATTTGGAAATACTTAATTTCCCTTCCAAACCAAACAAAACAAGGAGTTGGCAACCCCACGAGTGTTGCTGTTGCTGCGGTGCCTCGCTGTGAAGTCACCAGGATTTGGGGTTACACAGCCACCGCTCGGACCTTTGCTGGCACCAACACAACTGCAAGCGTGTCCCGTGCTCATTCCCTCCAAACGAAGTTGCTCCATAAAGGAATCCCAGCACGGTTCATGAGGAGATCCTCACAAAGGTGGTCCCAACGGCACAGAGGTGAAGGCCCCCATCCCGCTCATCCTCCTTCGACCGCGCGCCTGGAAACGGGATTAATTCATCCCGGAGAGCTGGGGAACAGCAGCTGGGAAAGGGAGGCACATTTTTTCACCGAACTACTCGAGAAAGAACCCTGTTTTCTGCACCCACCTGTGGTGAGGTGCTGTCACCAGCAGGACTTCACACCTCCACCTCCCAGTCTGAGCTGATCCCACCCCAACACCACCAGTGCTGCCTCCAGCTGCTGCAGGCTGCAGGAACAAGTAGTCTTCCCACAAAAGCTTCCCTCCTTTCCAAGGGTTTTTCTAACCACATAACCAAAGATTTACATCTCCAGTTAAACAGACAATTCACTTATTTTCTTGTTTCCAGTTACAGCTTTAACTAGGAAATTCTGAAGAAAACCATAAATGTTAACCTTCCTCATCAAGAATTAAATTATTGTGAAACCATGACAATAATTATGCAACGAAAAAACCCCTCCCTGCTCTCTTTGCACCAGCAACTGAAGGATTTGATGTATCTCATGTACATTTGGGATTCCTGGCCACAGAGATATGCAACGTAAACAACACGGCAGTAAATATTCATTTTCTGTGGGATTAAGCCTAAAGATGCTCTGCTGTTTGGCACCGTAGTCACAAACTGTTTCTAAGAAAAAACCCCTCCACCACCACACAGACAATGCAGGGAGGAAGACAAGAGATGCCACATAAAGTCACTGGCATCCAATATCAATTCAATTCCATATGGAAATGGCAGGAAATAAGATGTGCCGAATTTTAAGCACCAAGGCAACAAAAACACATTAAGATTTCATCACACGAGAACTTGGCTGTAAAATCCGTAATTTTCTTGATCTTTTTATGGAGTTTTCATTTTCAGGAACATCAGAGAGCTAACAGCTCATGGATGCTACCAACCAGCTCAAGCAGGCATTTGCATTAAGCTGCTTTCGGTTAATTAAGAGGTGGAAATGCATCTCTCCTACACCAAGAAACCTCTTCCACAATCAGATTCCTTGTCAACCTCTTTTTACAGCCTGGAAAAACAAGTGGAGAGGGTTGGAAGAAAAGGTAGAATGAATAGGAATGAAAAACATTGGAGGCACTGTTATTTTCCCCCTTCCCTAGAACTAATGATACGACAAAAATTAATGTCTATGGTTAAACAGAGAAGAAAATATTTGTATTTGTCCTCATTTGCAGATCAGCCAAACCCATCATTTTGCCCCCGAATTCCAGAAAGGTGGGAATGGGAAAAATAAAAAAAAAACATTCAAATACTCTCCAATAAACCCAGCAGAAAACTATTACTCTTGCTAACAGTAACTCTATTCTTGCAGAAAAGAGATTTTCCCTCGCGCGGAACACCTGCCCCTCAACTTACACCCAATATGCAAACAAACTTATTTAATCTTTTCCTTAAGCACAGCCTTGTGTGTGAAGGGCAGAGATGCAAATAAACTCACGACAGCAGCATCTCTCCGGAAATGTTTGGAAAGCAGAGTTCTACCAGAACGATGCCCACATGTTCTGATGTTGCATTAGCACAATTACAGCTCTTTTCAGAGCCCTGAAGATCGAAGGTTTGTAACTGTTAGGTATTAACAGATTACTCAGAAATAGTTTACAGATTTTTGAGCTGTGATCATTTATAACATCAACTCCACCTAACCTAATCTATGCTTGAAAACACTATTAAACAGGTTTATTCAATGAAACAAGTCCTGCTCTCAACAGCAACATCAGGAGTGCTGGGGTATTGCCCAATGGTAACACATTTAATATAAAAAATTATACACTCCGATAAAATGAAGGAATCTTTACTTTGAAAGCAGTACTAAGTCTGAAGTAGTTTATTGCCCTGCAATAAAGTGAATAAAGTGATTAGAGTCCAACCACAATCATGGACAGCTCACAGGGAACACACAAGCAGAGGCTATTCCACAGACATTCCCAAACCTGCGGCAGGATTTTCAAGGGTTACCAAGTTAATAATGAAAGGATAGCTAAAAAAAAGACACTACACAGGTAAAATCAATGAAGAAGTCTCATGTCTCCTCCCAGTTCCTTCAGGACACCCAACCATTCAGCTTCTAAAGTCATACCATGGTTTTACAGTTCTAGATAGATTTTTTTCGCGGAGGGGAAAAGATACAATTTAAAAAATAATTTCTCCAATAACACTCGCTGTGAGACAGGAGAATAATAAATTAAAAATCAGAGAATAAAACAGTCTCTATGCAGTGAAAATACTACTTCGACTATAAAGGTATCTTTGACATGCCAGTACCTTCAGCCAAATTACTCAAGACCTTCTGAGTGGCTTGGGAATGATCTGGCATTAGGAAAAACAGAGAGGACCAACACTTTGCTGATATGGTGCCTTTTGCTTGGGTGATTTTTAGCACGTTTTTATTTGAAGTTCTAAAAAATGCAGGTTTTGTTCCCAGTAGATTGCAGAATTACTTTGATGAGGGACCACCCAGGTACCAAAGGCAGAGCAGCTATCTCAGAAGAGATGACGGGTTGGGAAATGAGGAGTTTATGAGTAACGAAAGGAAAGATGAGATTTTAAACTGAGATTATGGGTGAGGAAAATCCACTACTTCAGCATCTCCCACACTTTCAGCTGCACGGGGCGTATGTTTCGAAAATTTCAGAAAATTATGAAAGTGCCCGTTCTCTGTTCCCGAAATGTTATAAAGTGTAGCTCAGCAATCACAAAAACACCAGAGCACAACCACACTTCCCTGGGGGAGGGGAGCACACAGATAATATCTTCAGAGAGCCTTCCCTGATGAACAAGCTGTTTTAGTCACAAGTTTTCTTGTTAAGCTCCCCTACAATCTTGCCTCACCTACAGCAGAGGCACGGGAAGCTTGTCGTGAAGAATTTTATTATTACTCCAGGATCTTCTGTTCCTTCTGAAATCAAACATGCACACAGGTTTATCTAAGAAGTATATTAGAGGGCACATGGAGAACCTTGACCCGGGCACTTTGTTTTCTTGTTTAGTTAATATGCGTTCGTCTCAGGCTCTGGAGTTCCTACAAATGGGTGCATACCTACACCCACTTTTATCCAAGCATCTACAAATATTTTAAAGCCTAATAACAACACAGATGCTCTTTTTCAAATATCTTAGTCATTACGGGGAAATATTTTCACTCCCTTAACAAAGATGATTAAACTCACTGGAAATTCCTGTCCATTTGCAGTACATTTAGAGGATTTCATAGAGCAGTTTACAGATAGTAAAATAAAGCGCTTTGAACCTAAAGAACACTTCCACACCCACCACGCAGAAAAAAACCCCACAACATTTTCACCTACTAAAAGAACCCCGGTATTGATCGGCCACGTAAACATCTGCAGAAAATAGCTGTATTTAAAAATAAATGAACAAATAGAGCAGACCAACCCCCCTGCCCCCCGCTCGCTGAAACAGCCTGTGAGGAGCTGGAGCTGCACACCAGAGAGGCAAACCAGGCATCTCCACACCTGAACTCCAGGGATTTCTCAACCACTGCCAATATTCTGGAAAATAACACCTGGGCACACTGATTTTCACACTAAGGACTGGAAAAGAGACTTCTGGTGATGACGATGTTAGAACCAATTCATCAGGTAGGGTTTTAAACTGGAATAGGTCAGTTAAGAAACACTACTCATAAAAACGCCTGTACTTCAAGCTCAAAATCTTATATAATCTTGTAGTTCTGATCATAAACCAAACAGTTTACTGCTGAATTTATTTATTTTTAGACTTGTCTAAAAATTCAGCGTGTCTGTAGCCCTGGTGTGAGTAGAAAATAGTACAATAATTGTTAAGTACCGGAACACTTAATGTGTAATACTGGAATAACCACCAAAACAATGTCATTAACATGAGAGGCAGCCCGGATTGCAGGCAGTTTCCTGCTCGTTTAGCCAAGATTAATTCTTCACAGGCAAGAGAAACATTTTTTTCACCTTACCAAGGACAACCCGAGTGAGAAATGCTAAAGAACAGACGTTCTTTGCTGCTTAGCCGTTCTTTTCATTAAGTCTGATAGGTAATGTCAACAAAAACCACTATTCTGTGCTCTAGGCAAAAGGATCTTAGAGGTGGACGTGGAAGAGAGACAGACATGGAGAGCAGATGGCAGCAAGTCTTCCAGAAACTGTTAGTGAGAGGGGGGAAAAAAGTTTCCCTACAAAACACATTGCTGAATTAAGAGGAACGCTGCTGAGCTGAAAAACCAGGCATTAGGAAAAGACGACACACACGTCTTCACTGCAAGGCAAAAACTGTCAGAAATCATGTTTTGTTTCAAAAGAAGAACAAAAATTAGACCTCCCGAACAACCCTGTGGCTGTCCTCAAGCCGCTGCGCCGTTTCTCTGGCTAGCACAGGCAGGGTTTTTGGGTTTCGCTCTGGCAGCGCTCGCCATTTCACAGCACATTTAGCGCACACGGCGCGGATCGATAGCACTACAGACACAAGACGAGACTTATCCACTTACTAACCACAGCAAAACGGCCTCTTCAGCAAAATCCTCCACCTCCTAACGCTGGAAATTTAAAAGGCATCGTTGCAGCGATCTCATTACTCCCTTCCCCCGCTCACATGGGGAAGCTGAGCACTTGCCTGGGAGCTTTTAGCCTGATAAAACAAGTGTAGCTCTGCACACCCTGCAAGGATGCTAAAAACCGACACAGAGCTCTAAATACACGTTCCAAACGCGGGCACGGAGTGCCAGGCTGGCTTGTAAACTCGCATTAGATCCTCACACAGCTCGTAAGAGGGTTTTTTGTGAGACTCATCGAGCTCCAAGCACAAATGGACCAACAGTTGCCCAACCACTGGTTGCTGCCATAACAATTCTCCTCCAGGAGAAGCGTGGGGAAGTCCTCACGCCCCGCTCGCTTCCCAGGACTCAGAGCTGGCGTCTGGACCTCAAATTCTGCTGTTTTAAAGAGAAAATGAGTAGATTTTTTTTCTTTCCTGCACTACAAGGCAGCGACATAACGAATAGCAAAATACAAAGGGTTACAAATTATTCTTTAGAAACTGAAAGCCTGGCTTTTCACCCCAATTCTGCTGGTACATCTCTACACGCACACACCCCTCGCCATCACCAAAGGACGAGCTCAGCCTTTCAGAGCGGCACCTATTCTAAATTAATGAAGCGTTAACGAAGGTCGCTATTCACCAGTGAATAGTCCGGGGTAAGAGAGATCAAACTGAAGGAAAGAGCATTTCAGCTGGGTAATTCTCATTTAAAACCAGCATCCAACACCGATAACTGCACTGCCAGGTTACTTACGTGACACTAGGTGGTTATGTCCCCACATTTATTCCACACAATTGATCTGGAATGCAAGCGCTGTGCGCGTTTCAAGTGCTCAGTTTATATATTTTTAAGAATAAACACGAAAGCAGCTTCTGCCTTTACAGTCGCTGCCATCCACAAACATTTGCCACCTGAGAAAAAGGAAGATTTCTCCTCATTCATATTGAGCCAGCCCAAGTTTTCAAGTGCTGACCCCAGAGCCCTCCGTTTATAGTGACAAATTCAGGAACGTTCACTTACCTGATGAACAAGAGATAAGAAAAACAGCGAACGCCAACTTAGTAGCAGCTCCCATTTTCCAATGCTGTTAAAACATTTAAGTGACTTTAAGTATCCAGTTTTCTGGGTCCTGCAAGCTGGAAAAATCTCCCTTCTTGCTGAACCGTTATAAAGCAATTTATAGCAACATTTCTGCAGCAGGTAGTGTTCATAAAACACTAAAAATCAGGTTTGTTTAGACACTGATGACCTCCCCGCGGCTCTTTCTAGAGAGAATCCGGGTTGAGGGAGGGATAAATATATTTGGAACCGTGTTTCAAAACACACGTGTCATTTGGCTTCTGTACAAACGGTGGCAAAATTTAATTCATAAAAGTAATGCTACGAATCCACTTGAAATAAAATTTTAAAAAAATAAAAACCAAAACAAAATAAGTCAAGGATTAAGCTGCTGAGCACGACGAAGTCTCTGAGTCTCCAAGTGTTTTCCACATCAGGCGCCGTGAAGGATCATCCCTCGTGAGTGCGAGTGTCTTGGGGTCGGATCGGGATCAGTCCAAGGCGATGTTTTCGTCCTGACTCCCCCCCTTCACACCCCGTGTAGTGTTTGGGAGAAAAGCAGCTCCATTCCAGTTCCAAACCTCCGGGCGAAGAGAGGAAGTTTTGTCAGTTTGCCTTAAAAACCAGCCACCAGCTACACGTGGGTTTTTTTTTTGTTTTGTTTTTGTTTTTTAATAAATGCTGAGGGATTTAGCGTAGCCCAGGAGAGGGAAAGGTGGGAAACAACAGTCTGGGAACGAACAAACCTTCGGGCTTCCCGGGAAGTGGCAAATCTCTAGTCCTTGGCCAGGCAGTGAGAGCAGCGCATCGCCCCGTCTTCGCCGCCTTTCTCCAGCACCAGCACTCCCGAATCCCAGCAAGATTTCCAGTTCTAGGAGATTTCCATCCCCTCCCCCCGCAAGAGGCTATATTTGGTATTTAAACACACAAGAGTGGC
>VZTF01006645.1:170099-182541 GCA_013397755.1 Cnemophilus loriae
GGGACCCAGGCTCCTCTCGCTCCTCACGGGTCCTGGATGGATCCACGCTCCTCTCGCTCCTCACGGACACATCTCCTCCTCGCCGCCCCGCCGCTGCTCACACGGAGACTCCACGAAATCCACCCCTCCGAGCTCAATCCAGTTCTTGCCTTTTTTTTTTTTTCCTCTTTTTTCTTTTCCTCCTAGGAGCGAGCAGCAGGAGACGGCAGGGGCGGGGAGGCAGAGCCTTCTCCCCGCGCCTCCCACACGGCGGAGCGGGGAGCGATCTCCTCGTCACCCTCTCCCCTAACTCTGACCCTGGCTCAACTCTCCGGTCTCCCGGGCGGCGGAGGCAGCGCGGCTCAGCCCAACTTTGTCCCTCCAGCAGTGCAGCTTAGGGGCTGGCGAGGCGAAAAGGCCGAGCCGGGGGATTCTCTCCGGGCGGCGGCGGCCGTGCCTAGAGCCCGCCGAGTGTCGCTGGCAGCGCGGTACAGCCCTCGGTGCCCTGCTGCCGCTGCTCCCCCGTGGTAATCTCATATCTACCCATTCACCCGTGTGGCGTGTAGAGAACCGGCCCAAGATGGCGGCGCCCGGGCGATTGTTTTTGTTTCCTCTCCGCCTCCCCCTCCTTCCCCACGGCCGCGGCGGCCGCCCCAGATTGACAGCCGCGATATCCAATCACAACGGGGTATTTGCAGATTAACCCCGCCCACCTCCGCTCGCCCCTCCTATCGGCTGCGGGGCGGAGCGCGCTCCCCTACGGTGGCCCCGCCCCTCGCGGCCCGCGCGCGCCGCCTCACGGGCGCGCTCCCGCCCGCCCTTCCCGCCCCTCAGGGCGCGGCCCCTCAGGCGCCCTCGCCCCGCTCCGCCCCGACCCCCCCGGTGTCGGTGATTCACCTTCGCGGGGCTCCTTCGAGCTGTTGGGGGGCTGTGCTATGCTCCCGAGCTCAGGTGATGGAGGCAAAACAGTGCCGACAGCCACGCGGTGGGACCTGGCTGGGAGGGGTCACAACGGTGTAACGTGTACACAACGGTGTGAGGCTGGGAGCGCTGCCACTGGGGTCAAATGTTGGCCTGGTCCTTCGCCTCATCCCCACCCTAGCCTGAAAACGTCCCTGAAAATGTCCTACAGGTAGTCCGGGTGAGAGCTACGGCTGTGGTGGTCTCTGCTGTGGGCACGTTGCTCAGGAGCATCACCGCTGCCACAGCACAGAATCAGAGTCACAGAATGGTTTGGCTTGGAAGGGATCTGAAAGCTCATCTATTCCTTCCACTGTCCCAGCTTGATCCAAGCCCAGCCTGGCCTGGGACACTTCCAGGAATCCAGGGGCAGGCACGGCTTCTCTGGGCACCCTGTGCGAGGGCCTCCCCGCTGTCACGGGGAACAATTCCTTCACAATATCCCATCTAATCAAAACCTGCCCTCTTTTAAGTTTGAATCCATTCCCCCTTGCCCTGTCACTCTCTGCTGTCCTCTCCGTGTTTCTGGTAGGCTCCCGCAGGTACTGGAAGGCACCTGGAGTGTGTTTATGGCCTCGGCTCCAGGTGAGATGCTCCATTAGCAGGTGGCTGTACCTGCCCAGCGTGTCCTGTCCAGGCAATTAATTGGTTCTGCTCCTTCATGAGTTTGGTGTCACTCCTTACTTCTTTTTTTTTTTTTTTTTTTTTTTAATGGAGGCCATAAAATACATCTCTTGTCTCTGGATAAAAAGGAAGACACGGCTCTTAGATCTGGAGATCCATGTGGGAAAGCGCAAGGGCCTTAGTGCTGGCCTTTAATTTCTGTATTCTATAAAGAGCTGTAATTGCACAAGCAACGAGCACCAAGTTCTCTGAGAACTGGTTATGCTGTTCACTAACCCCAGATAGGTATGGAGTGAGTCCAGATTCCTTTTCAAACCGTTCAGTGGCATGGACTAAGAGTTTTTTTGGGGGGGATGTGAATACTTGGTGGTACTAGACTGGAAGGAAAATTATCTACATTTCACATCTATGAATATACAGCCAAGTCAAGGCTTAGCAACATTGCCCAGCTCTGCTAACTCACAGATCTGGTGATCCACCCGGATCCAAGAAATGGATCTATTTCAGTTTTCTCACATTGAGTTCTCTGTTTGAATTCTTAATCAGACATCCATGGTGTTTCTCTGTCGTGTCCCAACACTTCCCAACATCAAATTCATCCAGTGACCATATTTCTTTTAATGATTTGAACCATCCCAAACACAAAATAAGATGTCAGGGCTTGTGCACATCTAGAAGCATCAAGACATGTGGCAACACCTTTTATGCCATCTTTTATCCAAGTATTTCAGAATGATTTACAAGCGTTAATTAATGTTAAGTGTTACGACACTCCTACTTAATCTGTAGTTTTTAATATTCTTCAATAGCAGAATATTTAAACGTGACCTGTTCTGCAGGTTGTGTTTTCACTTGGCTCAGCTTCTTCAGAACGCTGGTCATGTTGCCACATGAGTAGGAAATTATAGCTAAAAATATTGCTGGTGTGTGTGTGAATATATATTTATATATGTACTTCCCATTGCAGGGATTTGGCTTAGTTCTTGGTTTTTTGGGGTTTTTTTTGCCTAAAGAATGTAAATGATGGTCCAGATTTGTATTTTACCAATTGTTTTTGATAAAAATAGAATAAATGTGTCCCCTATATAAGAGCATTTGCATGGATGTCACGGCAAGGAGGTGTCTCTTACTCAAGGAGCTTATTATTCTCAGGCAGGGGTTGGTTTTTGCTTGCAGGATTCCTCTGGCAGAGCAAATCCTTCTGGCCATCCAGGAAATGTTACAAACAGAATAATTCTGCAGGGTTACACTTGTCAATCACCTCTTTATCAGCACCACGGGAATCACAAGTGGAGCTTATTCCTCCCTTTTCCTTCCCGCTTTTGAGGCATGGCCAGGGTCCTGGGGATTAGGATGAGTGTTGGTGGCTGGGAGCAGGGAGCTCTCCCTACCTGCACTGGGGATTTGCTCCCATTTAATTACACTACCAAAAAAATATGGGTAGTTTGGTGTAGATATTGTACAGACCTCAGGAGAAATTGCCAGCCATTTTTATGAGGTACTTGATGCAAAATGCTTCGAGGGCTTTGGGCTAGGCTGTTGTTTCATTGCTAGTAAAAGGATGAGTTTTATCCCAAGCAGACACATTAAATGTCAGCACAGTTGCTGTCTCCTCTTTATTTTTAAATGTCTTTCTCATATGAATTTTGGGGGTGTTTCCCTTTTCCACCTTTTGGCTCCTTATTTCTATTTTCCTTTTGCCTTAAACTCCAGACCTTTTCTTTTTTTTTCCCCTCTTCCAAGATCAATCTGTCTCTGCATTTTTAATGAATCATTTACTGTGACATACGAGCACTGAAGACACAGTGTCAGGGACTTAAGCATCTGTGGAGAGCAGGAGGAGATGAAATGGATGTGATCTTAGCTTCAGTCTTTTGTTCATGTGGGATGGGACTTTGCCTAGAGGCAGCACAAATATAACTTTTCCTTCTAGGGAGTAATGAGGAGAATTAAAACCCAGCAATGCCTCATTTTTCTCTCTGGAGCACTGCTAGGAATTGAGGATTTCAGCTGTGCCTTTGCTATTCCCACTCTTAGTCGTGAATCAACACAAAACCCAATGTGGTAGGAAAGGAGTTTTCGTGCAGAACTCATTCAGAACACATAGAAAAGCATTTTTTAATGTAAAGAGAGAAAAAATGGGGTTTATAATATCAGGAGTGACACCAGCAGAGAGAATCCTTGTCATTATCTCTTTCATCTCTCCTTGTGGTCTAAGTCATTCCCCCTTTGAAACTCTGGAGGAAGAGAGGACCCCATTCAGACGCTGTCCTTACATAACCAAACCACAAAAGGACCAAAATGGCAAGAAATTAATCTCTCCCAGGGCTGTCCTCCTTACCAGACAGCTTCACTTTCCTTTGGGAAAAAGTTCTGGATGACAGCCTAAATTATTTTCTTTTAGAAAAAGTAAATAACTGCCTTAAAGTATTTTTACTCTCATATCCTTGACTTACATGGAACTCGTAATATTCCTAATGAGTTTTAATACAAGTTTTCAGTTCTGTTGCAGTGGACAGATAATAAAATTCCTATAAATTATTCATTATTTTGCACTTTTTACTCTGTTCCGAAACTATTGAGATACCTTACAGTTATATGAGTAGCGCAACATGAAAACATGAGAAAATGTGGAATTAAGTAACCTTCTAAATGCTGCTGATGAACTGAAATGAAATCTAAAGCTTGCCTCTGCAATGCAATATAGGTGACCATCAAAATGTTCTCCTTTAATGTTTTAAATCCAACTTACACATTTTAGATGCAGTTGTTGAATCCAGCTGAGTATCCACAAATTCAAGTACAGGCTGAAATCACAGCTCTGTTTTGGTGTTGGGCTAAAATGGGACCTGTTATCCATACTTTTGCCTCCTTAAAACACTCGTGCAGGGGTNTCATTTTATTCACATGAGCAGTGATTTGGCCTGGATCATGTAAAGCTGTTTTTGTAGTGAGTTTGTGTGTGTAACAAATTCCCTTTTCAGTTAAACACCTGGAGCCCGTAGACCCCAAACCACCAGGGATTTTTCCCTGCCTCAAGTTTAAAAAGAAAGATACAAAATATTACAGAAATTAACTTTGATATGATATCCATCAAGTCGTTTCTGTAAAGGCTACATTCAAACCAAGGATTATTTTTCCTTCTTGACCTGTTATCCAGACTTTTGCTTCCTTAAAACACTCGTGCAGGGGTTCCAAGCTACCTAACCTATTTTCCTGGAGGAGGCAGGGATGTTTCTTTCTAGGATTTGCAGTGTCTTGTTGGAAGAGATCATCCCACTGGAGCTTCGGGTCGCTTTCAGACACCCTCGTGTCTCTTAGGGGCACTTTGTTGTGTCACAGGGTTTTATCACTGTGGCATTTATCGGCTGTGATTTCATCCATATTTCACAGCAAAATTGCGTTTTCTGGATATTTTTCTCTAGTCCTTGTTTGTACTGTAGAATCCTTTTTTTGGAAGTGCCGTGAAGAGTCCAAGCTGAATTCCTAAAATCCCAGTCTGTGCTATGAAAACAAGGTTCTCCAGATCTGTGCAGAGATTTTCCCTCTCAGAATACACCATAATTTATATACTCAGTTATAAACTGACTCTGTGTTCATCACAGAATGCAAAAGTTCTGCAACATTGTCATGTTTTCAACGTTATTTTTGAAGGATTCTTAAAATATATGACAAGTGTTTGTTGTTTTTTTGCTGCAGCGTCCTGACAGTGATACCAGATTTTAAAGATCTTTTGCACTGCCTTTGAAAGGCTTTGTACATATATTTGTTGATAAAAATTTCAATATTTTAGACCAACAATTTGTAATTAAATAGTCATAAGAAGTAGGAGTGTGAAGTGGCCAAGTGAGGAGAGACTGTCAGATCTTAAGAGGATTCAATTGTGTGCTCTTTAGAATTATTGTGTCAATATGACTTCTGCTTGTTTTGAAATACAAATACATGAATAGCTGTAATTACTTACGGTGTCATTCAAAATATCCTAGAAGCTTTCTGTGAGGGCTGAGGAGTGGGATCAGGAGAGCTGGCTCATACTTTGGGAATTTAAAACCTCGGTAAGGAGAACATTCCTGGAAATACTTTTTTGTTCAGATCGATGTCACCGAGAAGATGAGTGCTGGGGAAGACAAACGAGTGCCAGTTTTTGGTTCAGCAGATAATAATAAAGTTTCCTGCAGTATTGTTATAGAATGATAACGGGAAGTGGAATTCTGAGAGGTTCAGACAGATTGGAGGATGCTGGGACTCCAGTATTAGTTACTGGTTTTGCTAAAATGCCAAGATGTTGAGGCTCCAAAATGTAACTGCCTTCAGAAAGGGATGGTAACAGGGAGTGCAGTATTTATCAAAACATCCATGGGTACTGCATTTGAAAATTTGCCATTTGGAATTTTACAAAAGGAAGGTGAAGATCCATGGTCATGGCCAAGCTGCTGATGATTTTAAGGTTTATTGTGGCTGATAACTGGAGAGTGTAGAATTAACCCTTACAAACACATGACATGGCATGAGCAGTTGTCCTGCTTCCAGAGGCAGCGGTTTTAGGCTAACAAAGCCTTTCTGCAGAGGAAAATGATTGAAATATGATTTGAGGCCCTTTTCCTTGAGAGAACTGTAGCTGCAGCTGTTCCTGCTGTTATCTGAAGCCTTTGTTAGAGGCAGTTGTGTGGGAATGGAGCAGGAATCCCGATGAAGTCACGGGTGTGACTCTGGGACAATGGGTGTGAAGTGGTCTAAGTCAATGTGTTTTGGTTGCAGCCCATAATCGGTGATTTAGGGATTTCGTAATTTCTGCACAGAATTTAAGTAGCATTAAAATAATCCTGCCAACAGCAGCTCAGGCACCCCTTTGTTCCTGCTCAGTGTGACAGAAATAATACCTCTCCCCAAGTGCTGTAATTCCTGAAAATCTGGCACATTACGGGTTTCATTGGAAAAAGTATGGAAGATTCCCAAATTTGACCTATTTCAGATTTTAAGAAGGACAGTGCAAGTTTCTAGGCTTGGAGGTCTCTCAAGGAACCTCTAATAGCTGCCCACTTCTTTTTTCATGAGGAGAATCCAGCTGGAACATTTCTCTCTGGTGATGGTGCTGACAAGATGGATGGGCTGAGCCATTCCAGGGGTTTCAAGTCCTGTAAATTCAAACCCAGCATCTTTCTTCTGCACCCAGCAGAACTTCCCAGCCTGGTGCTCTTACTCATTGTCCAGGCCACTGGGGAGATAAATCCCGCCCCAGCTTCTGCTGCTGAATAGTTTTGGAGGTAATTCACTGCAAATTATTTTATAATAATTCCAATTCAGACATTGCACAGATAATATTAATATCTGAGATGGCAAAATTCTGTTTACTCCCTAGAGTGAGAAGATTTTTTCAGTTCAGACCATTTTAAAACGAACAAAATTTAACCCTTTTTTTCATTTACTTAGAAAGTTTTGTACACAGCATCAACCTTTCTGATGTAAAGGTTCATTTTTTTTGCCTTGAAATTCTTCAGGCAATGAAAATGTACTTCTAATTTTGTAGTGATGCATAGTGCATGCACCCAGTTTTGGGAATATCAACTAATTAACTTCCATGAAACTGCAAGGGGAAAAGTATTTTTGTTTCATGTGAAGAGTTAGGGAAGCTGAAGGACACGCACATGGACACTGGAGTTTTTTATATACCTGCCCCAAAACATGGATTGTTTTTTCTCAAAGTTCACGAGGGGTTTTCACTTCCAGTGAGGTGGAAGGCCACAAGCACAGTTGGGGAAAACTTGGTTAATTTGTGTCCTAGAGCTGTCGGGATCTCCGCTAGGGGAAAAGAAAAGCTCCAACACTCGAGCAGCCAGTCGGAAGTGGGAAGGTGGGTGCCAGAGTGTCTGGCAGTTCAATATCAAGGTGGATTAAGAGCATTAAGGAAGCTTAAACAGCTCCTAGGAGAGACATTCCCATGGGTTTGAAGGCTTATTCCTCTGGAACAGTTGCTTGGCTGCAATTTGGGTTGAAAGATCAGGTTTTCTTCTCCTGAAGTTGTGCATGGCACTGCTTAGCTTGACTTTTTTTTAGTTGAGGGTGCTCCAAGTTTGACTGCTCAGGTCCTGCTGAGTTTTGAGGTTTGGGAAAGCTCCGACAACGCCCCTTGCCAAGTTTAATGGACATTGCCATGGGAGTTCTCAGGCTAAGGTAAGTGAGAGAAAACAGGCAGGTTTTTCCTTTTTGATTAATATTTTTATTTTAATGACCTGTTACAACCAATAGTCTCAATCTATATTGGTTTCCAAGTTTTATTATCATTAAAATATGAGGCAGTTCCCTGAGCCATGCGTGTGTTGTGCTGCCAGAGGGGAGGACTCAGATGTGGCTGGATGTTCCATGCATATTACCTGGCATCATCTGGAAGAATCCTGTCTGTATTGAAGATTTATTGCCAAATATTTAACAAACAAGCTTCAAAATATTGAAATGACCTTTTTATAAACTGTTCTTTTAAAATCATAGCATGCTGTTATCTATCAAAGCTATTATCTGAGAAAAACTTAGTGGGATGAGCACAAACATAACACGTCTGTCATATGTTAACAGGTGATTTTTCTTCTACATTATTGGTTTATTCAGATTCTACTTGAGATTTGTACCAGATAAAGATGTGCTTTTTTGATAAAGTTTTTTTAAATTTAACTAGAATGTAATTACATTATTTTCCACTATAAATAGCTTCAAATATTTGGAATAATACTGATGGTGGAATTTCTATGTCAATATAGAAACGAAGATAAAGTGTTCAGACGGACTAGAAGATGTAGGATACACTGAGGCACTGAGCTTGGGCTTCCAGGTTAAGACAACAAATATGAATTTGCACATGTCCAGTCCAACTTCTTGTGAAATTATACAAAAACAGCCATCAGAGTGTCCATGGCTCGTGCTGATGTTACAATGGATGGAAAAATGGGAGTGGCATTTCCAAATGGTGCTTCTGCTGTTCCCTCAGCTGGATTCTCTGCCACTTTTGCAGCATTGCTGGAAATTTTAAGCAGAAAGGTTTCAAAGTGGCTGATGAAGAGAGAACAAGCTGTGAGAGGATCCTGTGATGGCAGCACAGCTTGGGCTGAGGGAGGTGGGGACGAGGTGGGGACAATGTCCCAGGCGTGTCCCAGCTCCCTCCCAGGAGCTGCTCCGTGCTTTCTGCTGAGCACATTTCTCACGTCCTCATCCATCACCCTGTGGTGCAACCGGCCTGGGAAGCAGAGTTTTGTCCTTGCACTTGGAACACGCAGTTACCTCAAAACTCCGATATTTTTCAAGCTGTTACAGCAATTTCTAAGCTCTCCTCTGCTAGGCCCCACTGCCAAGCACATGGCCAGGCCATTTATATGCTTTAACTATTCCTGTGTCGTGGAATGGCATTTGTGGATTATTGGCAGTGTTAGACTATCGCAGCTCTTCAGTTACACTCCTGCTGCACTTCCACAAACACTTTAAGCCAGCATAAGCCAGAGATGCCGCCCTGCCCTGCACAAATGTTCCTGCAGCTGCACATTTAATTGATTGGAGAACTGATTTGGGTTAAAACCAGCCCAGCCAAGAGGCCAAAAACATCAGCTGTAAAATCCTTTCTGAACTCACCTCCTCCCCAGCCTCTCCAATATTTATGCTGGCTTGGAGGTCTGCACCTTCAGGCTGAGACCACAACAAGTGTGTGAAGAAAACCAGGAGCTGCTTTTTTGTTGCAAGGGCTAGTTTTTAAAGGGCTTGTGGAATTGCGGTTTAAACTGTGGCTCCTTGTAAAACAACCAGATATTCTACAAGAGGATTAATGGTCATATTTTTATGCATTGACTCCCGAGGCACACCTTGGAGAGAACTCAGGGTGTGACCCTGGACTCGTTTTGTCTCTATCACCTGCCTGCCTTTAACCAATTTTCTCTTAAAAACATCAAGTTGTATCTTCTGTGATCCAAACTGTCTCTAAGCAAAACACATTTCCACACCCTCTAAAATATTTTTCTATCCTCTCACAGCAGATACTTTCTGTATTAGGTAGTTTCAGTCAGTATTTATGCAACAAAACAGCGGAAGGAAAATACAGGACTTGGGTGATTTGTCAGTGTTAAAATCTGACACCTGAAGCAGCTCATTTTCTCCAAAACTCTGCTAAAATAATCTGTGAGTTTCACAAGTGGTTTATCCTTGGATTACAAGGATTTACAGAGGTTTGCTCATCCCAAATTACATTTATTTTGTTGTTGGACACAAAAGCACAGAACTTTCTTTACAGGGAACGGGCAGTTTGTGGGCGTGGGCAGGAAAAGTGACTCTGCACCCCTGGCTGGTGGGTTTGTTTGTGGGGTTTTTTAAACACCTGGTCAAAGGTGGAGACATTTTTTGGAGTTGTACTGAGTAAAACATCACCTCTGCACCTGCAAGGACACCACCAAATCATCCATTTCCTAGATAATATTGCAGAATTAACTCTGCACCCCGCCAAGCAAAATTCAGGTGTGGAGTTTGCCTCGTGTCATTTCGGAGACATGGGAAAGATAAAGGACTAATTATAGAGGTCGGCTGCCAATTCTGTCTAAACTGGAAGTTTCCTCCTCTTCTCAACGGTAACTAGGACACCGTGTTACAAAAATAATCTCACAAAATTCCATGGTGGAATGGCAGTCAGCTCTTACCGTGTGTCCTGGGTGACGGCTGTTTGTGTGGCAGTCCCTGAGTTATCCCTGATTCCGCTTCAGCTCTGAACAACCGAACCAATTTTGAGATTTTCTCAACTATCCTGTCACTATAATGGAGTAGATGATGAGCAGGAGTGGAAAGATTTTAATCCTATAGAATCACAGAATTGTTTAAGTTGGAAAAACCCTCCAAGGTCATTGAGTCCAGCACTGCCAAGGCCACCACTGCCCCGTGTCCCCAAGTGCCGCATCCACACAGCTCTTAAATCCCTCCAGGGATGGGGACTCCTGGACAGCCTGAAAACACTGGAATTAAAGATTCCTTGAACTATGTGAATTTCCAATCCATTCCGAATATTCAAGAGTTCTGGCTTTTCTTTCAGGAAGAGTTTGCAGCCTAAGAGCTGCTCTTGGTTATAAGAGCCAGGAGAATCATTGACCAGTTTAAGTTCTTATAAATGAAAAGAAAATTTAAAAAATAATAAAAAAGAAAAATTAAGGGTTTTTCTGAAATGATCTGGGAGGCTGCTGCTGAAAAAGCAGTTCAGCAGACTTTGAGATAATACAGATTAATACTCTTTTAATTTCTTAGCCCTCTAATTTTCTCTGGTCTCTCCTCCACTTTATAGCATCTGTGTTATTTTCCTTAAAAATGTGACTGGGATCTTTAAGTAAGGGGAAGGTAAACTCATTGACTGTCCCAGCTAAATACTTAAACCGTTCCTTCAAAGAAGTTAGAAAAGTGAAGTGAAAATTTTAAATCTGATGGATTGAAATTCAAATTTTTGATATATCCATTTAAAGGAAATTTCTTAAAACCAGAATTCAAATCCAGATGAATTTCAGTTCTTTTCTAGTGTAAAAATGTTCAGTAGTATGGAAATTCACTGAGCTCCAGTTTAGAATCCCTTTAAAGCACAAGCAATGATTATTATCTTTAAAGCAAAGGCAGAGCTTTTTTATTTTAACTCACGCGAAGTTGTATGAAGCAAACTCTGGCTGATTAACTTATTTTAGGATGGAGTTCTTACTTACCAGAAACTAGACTTTTAATAAGTTCCTACAACTTGAGTGGCACGAAATGTTTACGAACAACAGGTTGGAGGAAATGCAGGAGCTCTCTCATAGTGCAGAGAATTCTGGGGTGTTAGGTTGGGGTTCAAGTGGTGCTTGGGATCCATCCACGCAATGAAACGCTGATATTATATTTTGGAAACTTCTGGACGTTGCAGTGCTGTCGCAGAGAGTCTGTCCCAGGAACTGCTCCCTGTGCTGTGCCGTGCTCCAGAGCTGTGGCGTTCTGCACCTTCTTTGCCTTCCTGTCGTTCCCCTGCCCACCCCTCCTGCTGAGCCGCGAGCTCCTGTTGATCTGCTTGGCTTTCCCAGGATCCTTTCTTGTGCTGCTCCAGAAATGGCATTTTTTTATCCCTGTAGATGCTTAGGAATTAATATTTCCTAAGGCTCCCAAGTTTGCTGCTTGGAAGGCAGGATTTTTCAACAGGAGACTTGGCACTGGATGTGCTAGAGCTGCTCTTAACAGTTTAATTAATGCTGTGTTATATATGCACAGTTTTTTTAGCATCTCCTATTTGGAAACACTGCTCGATATATAGAAATAAAAAGTGTGCGCACTCCCTAAGTGATGCACGTTGTTGTGGCTGTGAACTCTGTACGTTTGTAATGTTAAATTTGTCAAAGTTAATGTGTTGAAAAGTAACAAGTTACTTAAGTTAGTTAAATGTCTCTTTCTAGAGGAAAATTACCATAATGGTTACTTTTACTAAAATGCAATTACTGTCATTGTAACAATCAATCATATTTTCCTGGGGAAGGAACTTTCCTACTTCTGAAGGCATTAAAATGTAAGATTGCTCTGCTCAGTGTTCACAAAGAGCTGCAGAGGCAAGAAACTTCTGGGGAGAATCAAGTTCCTCTCAGATGGTTTTCTTGCAGAGTATTCCAAAATAGAAATTAACTTCTTAAACAAAACTGAGCCCAGTGACTTGTAAAACACCAACCAAGGTTTTACAAATTCTGAAAGGCTTGAAAAATATTTGAAAAAGGTTTTGTTCCAGCTGAGCTTGATTTAAGCCTAAAGCAACAAGTTCCCATCTGCATTTCCCACTTGGCTGCCAGAACCTGGGAAGTTCTGCACAGGAACCTGGAAAAGAGACCGTAAAGCTCATGCCATGCCATGCCGTGCCATGCCA
>VZTF01006645.1:183936-294817 GCA_013397755.1 Cnemophilus loriae
GTTAGGTTGGGGTTCAAGTGGTGCTTGGGATCCATCCACGCAATGAAACACTGATATTATATTTTGGAAACTTCTGGACGTTGCAGTGCTGTCGCAGAGAGTCTGTCCCAGGAACTGCTCCCTGTGCTGTGCCGTGCTCCAGAGCTGTGGCGTTCTGCACCTTCTTTGCCTTCCTGTCGTTCCCCTGCCCACCCCTCCCGCTGTGCCGCGAGCTCCTGTTGATCTGCTTGGCTTTCCCAGGATCCTTTCTTGTGCTGCTCCAGAAATGGCATTTTTTTATCCCTGTAGATGCTTAGGAATTAATATTTCCTAAGGCTCCCAAGTTTGCTGCTTGGAAGGCAGGATTTTTCAACAGGAGACTTGGCACTGGATGTGCTAGAGCTGCTCTTAACAGTTTAATTAATGCTGTGTTATATATGCACAGTTTTTTTAGCATCTCCTATTTGGAAACACTGCTCGATATATAGAAATAAAAAGTGTGCGCACTCCCTAAGTGATGCACGTTGTTGTGGCTGTGAAATCAGTACGTTTGTAATGTTAAATTTGTCAAAGTTAATGTGTTGAAAAGTAACAAGTTACTTAAGTTAGTTAAATGTCTCTTTCTAGAGGAAAATTACCATCATGGTTACTTTTACTAAAATGCAATTACTGTCATTGTAACAATCAATCATATTTTCCTGGGGAAGGAACTTTCCTACTTCTGAAGGCATTAAAATGTAAGATTGCTCTGCTCAGTGTTCACAAAGAGCTGCAGAGGCAAGAAACTTCTGGGGAGAATCAAGTTCCTCTCAGATGGTTTTCTTCCAGAGTATTCCAAAATAGAAATTAACTTCTTAAACGAAACTGAGCCCAGTGACTTGTAAAACACCAACCAAGGCTTTACAAATTCTGAAAGGCTTGAAAAATATTTGAAAAAGGTTTTGTTCCAGCTGAGCTTGATTTAAGCCTAAAGCAACAAGTTCCCATCTGCATTTCCCACTTGGCTGCCAGAACCTGGGAAGTTCTGCACAGGAACCTGGAAAAGAGACCGTAAAGCTCATGCCATGCCATGCCGTGCCGTGCCGTGCCATGCCGTGCCGTGCCGTGCCATGCCGTGCCGTGCCGTGCCATGCCGTGCCGTGCCGTGCCATGCCGTGCCGTGCCGTGCCATGCCGTGCCGTGCCGTGCCATGCCGTGCCGTGCCGTGCCATGCCGTGCCGTGCCGTGCCATGCCGTGCCGTGCCGTGCCATGCCGTGCCGTGCCGTGCCATGCCATGCCATGCCATCCCAGGGGCAGGGACGGCTTCCATAGGATGCTCCAAACCCCATCCAGCCTGACATGGGACAGAAACGAGTTCATCTAATACTCAATTATATTTTCATGGCTGCTTTTACGGGAAGTTTCTTCCTTGCACAAAATTCTTTAACTGCTCTGTGCAGAGAGAAGACGCATTCTTAAATTCTCACAGATGAGAAATAATTTTGAGATCTCCCATAAAGAACTGAATTTTTTTTTTCAGGCAGTTTTTGTCACATAGAAATATGATTTGAACTCTACACCCATCACTCAAAGCACAATTAATAATCTCATGAAGGTTTTCAAGCTCAGCTGATTTTTTTTCTAGGATAAAAAGGATTTTCATAATTTCATTTTTTGTGTTTATCTCTATATGGAAACAAAAATAGCATCTCCATTGCAAAACAACTGCTAGAACATGCAGCAGAAGTGTTTTCACACTTTGAGATTCATGTTCATATATGATTCTGCTGTGGTAAATAGACTGGGATAAACACATCCATTCCACACATCCCCACTTTTTGTTGGGCTTATGTTAAGTTTATTTTGCAAAAGTTTCAGTGAGGATACCCAGACATTCCTAATACTCATATTTAGGCAATTTTCTGTTTGAAATATGAGTCTTATTTTAATTTCACTGGTTGTAGTTAGTGGAAGTAGTGCTGTAAGTGTATTTTTAATATTTATTTCAGTGCATGCTTTTCCAGCTCTCCAATACAAGGGAGTGATACAGTATCTGTGATTTAAGTCTCAGAATTGTCTGAGAAGTTCATTAAGGTATTGGAATTCTCATTAAAATATATGTTTTGGGTTTAAAATGTATTCTTTCATATGAAAAAGAGTTCTGGCTGGTATCCTGTTGGATTTTGGAGAGATCACTCACCAAATAACATCCTTCTACAAAATTTACCTTTTGCTAAAATTCCTTTACTTAATGTCTCAGTGGTACAGATCACTTGGTGGTGTGAAACACCTGAAAATTTAACCAAATGCCAAATTCCAAGCCTACTGAAAGACTTTTTGCTAGATTGGGACGTAAATACCCTTGTGCATACTCCTGTTTATCAAATTCCTCTTGCTGATGAACGGCTCTCTCCTTTTTACATTTCTGTGAAGAATTTTTAGATTAATATATTTTTTTCTTTAATAACCTCCCCCAAGCTGTGCTGTTAGGATTACATTTTATGGTTTCTCTCTCGCAATCCATTGCTGGAATCAATAATTCGTGCCCTGATACAATCCCAGAAGTGCTAATATTGTCCTTCTGGTGCAAAATGGAGGTTAATACAAACGATGCCTTAATTAGAATTCCAAGCCTGGTTGGCACAGGGTTGATTTCCTTGGCTCCCAGCCTAATCTTGTTACGTTGTTTTTAACTATGAAGAGAGTGGGTTTAAAGATCTCCAACAGTGCAAATGAGATGAGGGAGTTGTAAAGAGCTTAAAGAATCACAAAAGTGTAACTCCTCCGAAACAAACCGTGCCACGGACACAGGGGGGGAAACATCACCTGAACATCCCTCGGTGGGACGAGGACACTCCCAAAAACCAATTCCTGGTGCTGTTCCATAAATCTTGTGGAGTCTTGGAGTGCTGTCCTACATGTGAGACTGCTCTCTGATTGCATGGTAGGACTGAGGTGTAAACCATTAATAATATGGTGCATTTTTATTTGGAAAAGGGTGATTATACTCTGAATGCTCAAGAATCCATGTCGACAAATCTATGGAACTTTATTCTTGTGAGCCTCTGCTTTGTAAGGCTCTTTATAGCATTAATTTCCATGAGTTCCAAGACATTTGTGTCAAAATTATTGATACATTTGACTGCTGACACAGGGGATTTAGACTTTTTAATCTTTATTTGTTTGTTTTATTTGAAAAACAGTTATGCTGCCCCAATATACGATAAAATAACATATACAAAATAAAACAGAGGGAAGAAATCTTAGCAAAAGCCCTCCTGATTTTATGAAATCTGCTTCAGGTCTTCCTTGAATAACAAAAATTTTGGTTTTGTGAGCTACCAGTTTCTACATAATAATCATGTTAAGGTGTGTAAAATGTGGAAGTCATCAGAATTTTAAAACATCTTTTCCTCTGGTTATAATGTGGGTTTTTTCTTTCATTTACATGTGATTCATTTCATGTACATATAGACACATATATTACATTTACATATAGACACATATATTACATTTACTTATACACAAAGTTGTTTTTTTTTTTAATTTTCCCTTTTTTCCTTCAAGAGTTATCCCAATTAATGGCTCAATTTCACTTCCAATCATTCCTCTTGATAAGAATGAAGGCCAATGCTAAATCCAATTTTACTTCTCACTGTATGAAAAACCATCTGTAGAGCTGGAAAGCACAACATTTTTACAGGCAGAATTTTCTTTTGTGTGGGAAAACAATTTGAAATATTTGAATCAGTTTTGTTCACATTTTCAGGAGTTCAGGTGAGACTTTTTTATTCAAGTCCTTGACTTTTCATCTTGGAGCATCTTTAAGTGGGAGCACATTCAGTGTGTTGGTAAACATATTCTTCCTTAATTTGTACATTTTCTTGTAATTATTTTCACTTTCAACAATGATTCTTTGGAATTCCTTGGGTCTCTTGATCCAGCTGGCATTGAATGGATTTAACATGATTCCGTCCAACACTTCTGCAAATTCAGGGAACTGATGAAATTTGAATTTGTGACCAAACAAAATCATCCCATAATTTATAATTTGGCAGATTTCCCTGGACTATTTCTTTATCTCTTTGTGAGAAGGATCAAGTTTCTTCCCAGGTAGGTTTCCAGCAGAATAAATAAATCTTTGTCGGTGAGAGGGGCTGCATTTCCTGGGAATTCTCTGTGGATTTCCATCCCATCCAGCCGAGGAAGGCACCGAGAAGCAGGAGTATCCAGGAGGAGGAAAAGTAGGTCAGTGGAAACGATCCCTGAGACTGCTCGAGGAGGAGAATTGTGATTTCAGACCTGATCACTTCACACTGGATAACCTTGGGAAGGAAAGTAAGCCAGGCAGGGTAAAAATACCTCTGCTGGTGTGTTCGGCTCAGGAGCCGACGGGAATATTCCCACGAGCCACGGGAAATGGACCGAGCTGCTAAAATCCCAAACTTTGAAACAGCACAATCACCCTCTCTGCTCTCCCTTGTTTAGTGGAGATAATAGTAGAGTCTATTTTCCAAGGGACTCATTTTGGCAATTAGGAGCTACTTTCTGCTGAAATTCCTGGATTTTTCCATAAGGAGAGGCTTGAGCTACTGCTGCTCCCGTTACCCAAGGAGGAGAGAGCCTGCCCTGTGCATTCCTGCTGTGTCCATGCCCTTTCCTCTCTCAAAACACGGAGCTTTTTCTCTGCCTGCTTTTTTACCTTTTCCTCCTGTCACTCCTACAGTTTATTTTAAACTTTAATTTATACGGAGCTCCTGCTTTCTCTATCAATATCACATCATTATTCTTACCTGATTCTCTTGATAATTTGTTTGCACTGGAATTCTTGGCAGTGAACTAAGAATTTCATTGTCTACCTACTCTCTTTTCTCTTGGAGAGTATAATAGAGTGGGAGGGAGAAGCCTCATGGTAATATTTTTATATTTGAAATGTAGCCACACTTTATATGCTCCTACACATGGTGCTACTTATAGCTAATGAAACAAGTCTCATCTTGTGGTCTAGAGCTTTTCTATTTTGGACTATTTTGTGCTAATTCTACTCATTTCAGCTCCCTCTGATTAATGCTGCTTCTCTTCTCCTCGTCTGCCTCCGTGGGATTATTTAGGAAGGGACTATTAGCACTGCCTGGGAAGCACAGTGATCACCCTCACCCCAAAACGTGAGGAAGAGCAAATGGAATTGATGGGATGGGGGCCAGGCTGGGGCCATCTCAGTGCCCCTCTGGATTGCCGTGCAGGAGAATGGATCCTTTGGAAGCACAGAACCGACCCACCCAGCAGGTTCTGGGACACGGGGACACCGAACTTCCCATGCTGGGAGGCTTTTGGAACCTCAAAGTTCCCACAGAGTTTCCTGTGATAAATCCAGCAGTACAACTGCATCTGGTTCAAAGTCAATGGGAATTTGAGGAGAAGAAAATCCTATGTGTCTGCTGATCAATTACTAATTCAATATTATAATGCTATTTCTTGTTAGGCATCTTTATAAGTCACTTCAAGTAAACGATGGTAGCATAAACAGAAAGTAAATAGAACTTAAAAATGGCTTATCATTGGCAGAACTGGTTATTTTTAATCCCTGTGTCTTTTACGGAAGAAAAAGAATCCTTTTATAAGACACCTTGTTTAGTATAAAATAAAGATCTTTTAATGGCACATCTCCCTTTTTCACATCCCTCATCTCCTGCCTGATTATTTGTTCTGCTGGGAAAACTCTGTTTCGAAATAAGTTTACTCTACACTTTCCTTCTTCCAAAAACTCTTTCAGCTTATTTTTAGGTTGCTTAGATTTCAAGGCAAACTGGGAGAGCTTTGATAACGTTTAAGGATTCCACCTCACCTGAATTCAGAAGACACAGCAACAGAAACCTGCTGTGCTCCTTATCTCAGGCAATTTTGACAGAAAACGCAATGTCCCGTGATCCACACAGATATTGGCAAATCAGCTCCAAATCCAGAGGTCTAATTACAAAGTAATTCATTGGGATCAGTCAGGGAAGCATTTAAAAACACTCATTTCAGACCAAATAAAATAGATTCGACTCAGCTGTTTTCAGCTGCGATTTCTGCTTAAAATGGGTGAATAGAAAAGGAAAGGAAAATTTCAGTTCTGAAATATGTACTGCTGGTAGACAGAAATGCTCAGCTCGATTTTTTTTGCCATATCTTAATACTTACAGTCTTTTAGACACATTAAAAATTTATTTAATGGTTGGGCAAGAGAAGATTTTGAAATTAATTTAAGCTGGTTCATTTGAATCCCATTTCCTGATCACAACTGCAAATTAATAAACGTTGATGATCAATTTTATTATTTAACTGACTCTGCTATCTTGGAGACTTGTTAAACCCTGAATAATGGTTTTGGTAAACATGAAAATAAATCATTTTGGTGTTTAAATGTATTTACACTCATCAAACACCCATCATGAGACCAGTTCCAGTAACACCGACTGAAACTTGATGGTTTCTGTGAGAACACTTTAAACAGATCTTAGTAAAATGTTAGTAAACTTAGTACTGATTCCCTCATCTTTTTTCCTTGCTTATTTTTTTTACTAATTTAATTATCATAAATAAATCCTAATTTCCTGTAACATATGTGCCAGTCAGGAATAAATCCCTCGGTGCATTTTCAAAGTTTACTTCAGTTTATGGATTTGAACTGTTCAGGGGGTTTTGAGTCTTTCATGTCTTAATTTAAAAACATCATTTTAATTTTTTTTCCCCAACTGTAAGGAAGCTTTTCTTTCTCAGTTTTTCAATAAAAATCTTTGGAATGAAAAGAAGTACTGATTTAACAAAGAAAAAAACCAAACAAAACAGTTTTGGCCTTGAGTTATACAGAAGGACACATTAAAAACTGAAAAATTTATGACAAAGCTTCACGTAGAGTTTCCCAATCCAGTTCTGTCAAATGGCTGAGGTTCAAGTGAATTATTGACATATTGGAAGTGTATTTATTATCTGGGAACTTGGATCTTTGTGATAGGGGTGGATCAGGGACCATTTACCTGGGCAGGTGTGTGACAGAGAGGTTGTGACAGAGAGGTTGTGACAGGTTTTAGGGAGAATAAAGGTGGCGATGCAGTCGCCTCCAGCCGGGCGGTGATCTTTGAAAGCAGTCAGCCAGCTGAACCCAAGCTGATTTTATTCTAGGCTGTAACTTGTGCAATCTGAATGCTCGCCCCGGTTCTGCTCCCAGCACAGCTGCGATGGAATTTGCCCTGAGTGCTGCAGGATGTGCCGCGGTCAGTTCATCGTTCCAGCGGCAATTGTGCTGCTCAGCGCCTCTCACCTTCCACCTCCATGCCAAAGACCCATCCCACCGATTTGCTTTTGCAGAGCTGCCTGGATGACAGAGGATGTGTGATGGCCGGCACTGCGGTGCCACGCTGATCCACGCTCCAGCCCTCTCCAGCCCTGACTGCAGCGTCCCAGAACCAGCCAGCTCGGGAAGGACCTCCCAGGGCACCGAGTCCAACCTGGGATCGATCCCATTTTCAGCAAGTGCCGTGTGCAGTCATTCCTTGGGCATCCAAAGATGGGGACTCCCCCACCTCCCAGTCCCTTCCAGTGCCTCACCACCTTTCCCGTGGCTGCACTGGGATCCTGGTGTTTCTCTGGAACTGGTTTGGGTCCCTCTGAGCAGCTGCACGGGTTGAGGACCTGCCCTGCTCTCTGTGCCACACAAAAACAGGACCCCATCAGAGTCTGGGGTGTCCCTCTGAGCTGCACTCTGTGGTTTGGGGTAAATAAAAGTACGGAAAGGCAGATCCGATGGGTTTTGCTGGGAATGGTCAGTGCTGTGTCCCATAAACTCCTGTGTGAAACACAGCCCAGTTCAAAGTTCTCCTGTTAACTTCAGGCATCTCTACTCTCCTTTCTGAGCAAAACACATTCAGCACCGAAACGAAGCAGCATTTTGGATGTTCATAACTTGTTTAGCAAATCAATTTACAATTCCCGATTTCCCTGCTTGGCCCTGCTGTTCTCTCCAGAGGTACTGGGATCCCTGGAGTCAGGAGGTGGCAAATCCATTCGTTCTGCTTTTCCTGGGGCACAGCTGTTCCAGCTCGCTGCTTTTTGCCTGTCTGAGATCTTCTTAGGCCCAGGGGCTGATTTACTGCCCCACGTGCTCCCTGTGGGATTTCTCCAGTGGGAATTTGTACCCGGAGTGAGGCCCTCCCACTGCTCAGAGTTTACCTGTCTGGAGCTGCTGCTTTTCCTTAATTACGGATAAGGGCAGCATCCTTCTCATGTGGTAGAGAGAATATTTTTATAACTTTCTTTCACATAAAAAGTCTTTTTATAACTTAGACTTTTCTATGAAAGACCTTTAGACCAACATATCACATGACAGTGCTGTTAGTCACTTGTGAGTGTTGCTTTTTCCCTGTATTTACGAAAGAGACAACTTTTAACTGTGTTTTCAGCTGTGATTATAGTTTGCTTTTTAACTGTAACTGATTTTCAGCAAAGCTGTGGTTTATTTAAACCAGCCCCATGGTCTTGCAAGGCTTAGACAGTAACTTGAGATGTCACAGTGAGCACACACTGATCAAAATTATGGAGCAACTGCTCTGTGAGGAGAGATTGAATTCTTTAGGATTTTTCCACTCTGCAATGAGAACACGAAATGCAGAGTTGTGGAGGGAACCTCTGAATTCATGAATAGTGTGGGAAAGGTGCACAGAACATCATTTTTCATCCTTTTTCATATACAAGAAACAGGCAGTATGCAAACGTGGAGTGTTCTTAAATAGCACGGAATTAAATTTTGGAATGCGCTGCCGCAGGAGATTGCGGAGGCCAAAAGCATGAATAGATTTTTAAATCACCATCAGTGGCTATTGAAGTGAAACAAAAACCCTAAAAACACACACAAAACCACTGCTCAGGGTACAGACTCCTGTTCAGGAAGATCCTAAAGGGCTGATTGCAGGAGCTGGAGGTGTTATGGGCCCTGGTGACATCCCGAGCCAGGAGAATGTGGTGATGAACATTATTCAGCCCCAATTAGGGATTTTGTCAGGGCCACATTCACTGCGTGGTTTCTCTTTGCTGGCATCACTAGACCTATTTAAAAAATTGAATTTCATTGATATCAGTCCATAGTGCAAAAAATCTACCTTGGTCTTCAGCTCAGGGGTTTTATTCTCATTTTGTTCTCACATCCGAAGGGAAATGACCCCAAAGGAGCAGCAGAACTGGGAGAGATCAGAGATCACAAACAGCACTGCAGAATTCATCCCGTGGTTTCCTTCTCACGGTTCCACGTTATCCTGGCAGGGAATGCCACGACAGGGGCTCACACCTCTGATTTTCCTGTTTTCTCATGGATTGCACTTCCCTGTCCATGACACCAGGCATGGAGAAACCCCCCTTGATGGAATTTGCCAACAGGTTGAGCAGTGAAATCCACACTTCAACTGGACTCCTCCAGCACTGCTGCCAAAAATAACAGAGGTAACAGGTGTAGGGAGAGCTGGGATGTGGAGCCAAGTGTTCCACAGGCATCCTTTGTTTTCTCAGTGAGAGGGAGTGTTTCCATGCAATTCCAGCCCTGGAACACTCGTGGGGCTGTGAGTGACTTGTCCAGGCCTTTGCATCCCGAGAGTTTTCCCGGTTGTGCAAACCCTGACTCACTCTGGGGATGCTGAAGTTCACCACCTTTGGCACTGAGAGCAGGGGTTGGGTAACAGTTCAAGCTGAGGCTCTGCTGCCCTTGAAATTACTGAGGAATTCATTCTCTCCATCCATTAATGCTGAAATCTTCCATTGCTGGCCTGGTGAGAGTTCAGTAATCCATAAGCTCTCTACAGCCCCTGATTATTAATAATTACACAAAAATTTCCAGTCTTTATTTAAAATCTGTGGTAAATTTAGTATTTTTCTGTTGGTTTATGCACTTCTGTTGCTGACATTGACATCCTTCAGGACCCATCCTGGGGAAGGATTGACAGAAACATCTGCTTCGTGCCCTGGTTTCTTTCTTGTGTCTGAGTCTTGTAGGTTAAGGGTGGTGGCTGAACTCGTGTTTGCTGTGTCCACGCACTCTGTCACATGTGTTTCACAAGACTTCTCTGCTTTTTAGGATGTTAAAAAAACATGATCAAGGCTTTGTGCCTGGAGAAATCCTATAAATCAGGATTAAACCCCCTGCTTTTTAGGAGAGTTTTTGATACGTCCCCGGGCTTACGCTGCAGCTTTTGCTGCCAATCCGAATTCAGTGAAAAACCTGCTTTTTTCATACAGAATTACATCAAATGATTTGCCATCAAATGCCCTTTCTTTGCTTCTAGGCAAGAAATTAAGTCTCATTATTCTAAAACTTAAGAAAATAGAATAATGGCCCACAGTCTTTCTCACGAGCTCTTGACATGGGAACTTTTTTTGCTCCATGGAGAAAAGATTCCAAAGGCTGCTGCAGGAATGTTGCAGGAGATTCTATTCCCTGCTAAGTGATTTCTGGCTGCTGTGTCTGAATAATTAATCCAGGTCCATTGATATGATTGTGAATTAAGAGGTGGGAGACCTGATTTCAGTTTTCCTGCCTGTTTTTTCCATGTTTTTTGGTACTTCCAAGTGTCTTAGCACAGGAACTTTTACGTCTGCTGGCAGTGCTCACTCCTCGGGGGTTTGCTCCCTGTAGTACTTTACTAATCAGAGTGAGATCTCGGTTTAGCCCTCCCCTTTTATCACTTTACAGCAGATATTGTTATACCTGGCAAGTGAGTTATCAAAATGTATCAACTTTCGAGTTGTTACACTTCAAAATCTCATCTTACGTGCTATAAATCAGGAAAACACTCATAGCAGTATAAAAAAATTCTATGGCAATTTTGCTCCTGAGGAAGGGCTTTGGGCCCCAAAATCTCTCTTCTGTCTGAATTCTATCGGTTGATGTAACATATATTTCCTTCCCTGTAAATTCTGTCCAGCTTTTTTGAATGAGGAATTTAGGGTCACTAAAATTGGTACAGAATGCAAATAGTCAAATAGGAAAATGTCTTTGAATCGTTGAGAGTCAGCATGGTTGTTATGAATTATTATTTAATAATATAAATATTCTGGATTATGAAACAAGGGTTAAGAATAGAATAGGAAGTCAAGAGCTGTCTTTTGATATAAGAAAATCAAAGTCCACAGCAGCAGTTTTGTGTTTCCAAGGCAGTTTTTTCTCAAAGTAAATTTTTTCCAAACGTAGCAAGTGACAAGACAAGAGGAAATGGCCTCAAGTCGTGTCTGGGGAGGTTTAAATTAGATATTAGCAAAAATTCCTTCACAGGAAGGGTTGTAAAACATTGGAACAGCTCGGGGGAGTGGTGGAGTCCCCATCCCTGGAAGTGTTCAGAAAACGTGTGGATGTGGCACTCGAGGACACGGATTGTGGTGGACACTGGTGATGGTTGGATTTGATCCCACGGGTGTTTCCCGACCTTAACAATTCCGTGGTTCCACCTTAGAGCCCACCTGAGCCAGAGTTCCAGTGGGATTCACCTCGACACAGTAATGGAGCTGTTCCTTTCCTGCCTCCATCCCGCTGAGCCCCACCAATCCCACCTAAATCCAGCTCCCAGCTTAGGCACAAATTAAACATTTCACAGTTTTTGAACTGAAACGTAGCTGGAGAATGCAGGAATTCACTGAAAAATGTTACCTGGTGATGTATGGAAATGACAAACGGGTGTGTATGGGGCAGACCGGGGAACTACAGACAGACAGACAGAACTACAGCCAGAGCTGCTTTTTTGCAGTTTTTAAACCTTTCAGTGCTTTCATACGACGATTTCCAGGTCAGATTGCTGGAAGGTGCTCCTGTGCAATCTCTGAACCACTGCAGTGATCTCCAGGTGAGATTTTGGGAGGTGCTCCTGTGCAATCTCTGAACCACTGCAGTGATCTCCAGGTGAGATTTTGGGAGGTGCTCCTGTGCAATCTCTGAACCTTTGCAGTGGTCTCCAGGTGAGATTTTGGGAGGTGCTCCTGCTCCTGGCAGCTCTCCGAGCCCACCGAGTGCTGCAGCTGCTCCCCGTGGCACTGGCTCACTCCAAAGCCGTTCCCACAGCCCACATTTCCCTGCAGACAGCAAACCAACCCCCCGTGCATAGCTGGGGCCGAAATAGTCCCAATATTCTCTTTCCTGCTACTACAGTGGCTCTTGAAATGCAGGGTGAGATCATTGCAGCCTTTTGGGGTTTGATGCAGTTTCCTATTTCTTTGGGGCTCTTTTTTAAGCCGGGCTGTCCTTACGGAGTCACTGCTGTGCCCAGGATCCCTGCAGGCATCCTGATAACCCTGCACAACATTTTTAGCTTTATGGGGGATCAGAAGGTTCAGCAGGGACTTGCTGGCATTCTTGGCTAAGAATGAAGAGTGGCAGAAAGCGCTTCTTAATTAATCATCAACAAAGGAATTAATGCCAGTGCAATTTGTTTTATTTTTAATTCTCTAAGTTCACGATAAAGGAATCCTGTGAGTGCTTTTGTTTTGCACCAGGTCGGGATCTAACCAGCTGAGCCTCAAGTAGAAATAGAATGGCAGGTCCTAATAAAGATCTACTGGAAGAAATTTATTTACACTGCTGGATGCCTCATGTAGTAAACACTACACTTAGTAGTGTGTTAATAGCCTGAGACTATGTTTGTATTTGCTGCCATAAATCAACCTGTTGCAGTCCATTTAATATTTCCAGCCCCACATCTTTCTAATGATTCTTTGCAAATCAAGAATTTCGGGGGATAGAAGGTGCATTTTGTCATGTGAGGGTTCCAGCTGAATTTCCACGTCCTTGAGTTGCAGATGCCTTTGTGTCATGAGATCTTTTATTAAAAAAAAAACTATAGCACACTGTTCCTATGCCAAATATTCTTTTGGAAAGCTATTCTTGCTCCCACTCTCAATAGTAACAAGAAAATACTGCACTAGGAGTTATTTTTAACTGGCTGGAAATAGCATCCGTATTATTTCGAGCCACTGATGTATAAAATCTTTGGAAGAAAGGAATGGCCACTTGTTTATTGCAGGTTGTTTGTTCCCATTTGTTCATTCTTCGATTTTAGAGAAGTGTCGTGCGAACAAAAATTACCACCCAAGATAATTTGTAAGCACCAGGCACCCTCATGTACAAAAAAATCATATACATGAGAATTACTATTATTTTTCCCGTTTCTATTGGGATTAAACAAAACAACAAACCTTGGCGTCCTTGATTCTTCCATGCTGGGATCTGTCTGTTAGAGCAGTTCTCAAAAACTTGGAGAATCAATCCCAAAGAAAAATCTTCTCCCTCTATTACCAGAAAGGAATGAGGATTTATGCACAATAAATTGAGTTCATTCATTAAGTTTTACAGGTGTATAAAATATCACATCGGGAAAGGTTTTGTGCATTACAGAAATTCAGAACGTGGAGATTGTGTCAGACATTAAATAATTGGGGCTGAGTTTTCAGCTCTATCGCAAAGGGTGGAACACAATTTTACAGCTGCAATATTTGTTCAGGAGCTAAATGTGGTGCCTGCAGAAACTGAGAATTCCAGCAACACAGTTTATTTCTTTTCAGTTCAGACACCTTAGATAGGTATAAATAATTAATGAAATTCAGAAGTAACTGGTATTTTTTACAACTTTATGTAGGTAGAGGTAGAACTTAACTAAATCCTCAGTATATTTCCAGTGTCACAGTCAGCTTATGACTTCAAAGACAGCAGAATTTGTACCATATGTGTCAGGAGTAGCTTGAGAACTTGTAAGATAACATCTTAAATGCACTCACACCGTGTATTTCACTTTTTAAAATTATATTCCTCAAAAGAGCAGTTTTTGCTGGATGCTATTATGCTCCTCACTTCCAGTGCAGATGCTCCTAAAAGCATTAAAAAGAAACGGTCAACTGCCTTTAGTAATGTTTGCTTGTGAATTTTAATTCATTTTACAGATACTTTCTGTCTGTAATTAGCTGCACTGCCTATTCTATAGCCAGAATTAATTACTTCTACAATAATCAACAGAGGAGTTTCTGGAATCACCCTGCGTTTGCGATGGAAGAAAACGCGTGAGGGCACATCCAGAATTCCCTTCTCCAACTGCTCATTTGATGGATGCCATTTTTTCCTCCCCAAACTGTATCTAATGAGATCCCCCCAAAGCGATGCCTGTCCCATAATTCTCCCTGGAGACAGTGCACAGCTGCTGCAGTGAGTATTAGCTGCTTCTTAGGCTTGGTCTTTTCTTTCGATACAAATCCCAGATGGCCGGGGGTCTTTCACACCACCCTGGTAAATATGAGCCTGCTTCAGGTGAAGAGGTGATGTAAGTCCATATAATTCTGCTTTAAGTGCAAAAATCCCACACTGAGCTCGATTACTGCCTGTTTTTCTCCAGTCCCTCAGCTGGGCCAGACTTGATCCAACGGCAGGAGTGGCTGGAAACAGGAATTGTTGTGCCTTAGGAAGCACCCTGGTGCTGCACAAATAATAATGACAGCTCTGCAGGGCTGAGCTCTGGGTGTGTTTGTCAGGGGAGCTCCTCCAGCTTTGGGCCTGAGTCCTGGGAAGTGCTCAAGGCTCCTCCAAAGCTCCCAGCCGTGCCCAGTTTGCCTGTGCAGTGCTGCTTTCCATCTGCTCACGTCCTCTGGGAGCCAGGGGAGCCTTTCCAGCATCGGGGACTGCTGCTTTAGCAGGGGTTTGCTGCTCATTTTGGGGTGACAGCACGTTCAGACCCAACACCGTCACAGATCTCTCAGGTTCTAAACGAGCTTCTCTGTTGAAAAAGAGTAATTGGGAACAGGACTTTGGTCAGTATTCCCTTGCAGGCGGGTGCACCATGAATTTTCAAGGAAAGACTGGATGTGGCACTCAGTGCTCTGGGCTGGGTGACAAGGTGGGGGTTGGTACACGTTGGGCTCAATGATCTCGGAGCTCTTTTCCAACGATTCTGTGATTTTCCATTGTGATGTGAGGGCACATCCCAAGAAAAGGCTGGGATCTCACAGAGCTCTGCAGAACCCACATGTTTCCATCAGTTTGTCCCATGTGTTGCTGTCTCGCCCCAGCTCAGTCCCATCCAAGCAGGATGGATTGTTGGATCGATATCCAACAGGAGGATATGGAAGCAGAGCCTGGTGTGACTGTGAGCCAGAGGAATGCAGGCAAGGGATGGACACGAGCACAGAGGCTGTGATGGGGCTGGGGTTGTTACCAGAATTGGTGCTGCTGGATACCAACTTTGGCTTCTTTGGACAACTTTTTTGGCAACTTTGGACAATCTATTGAACCTTGGAATTAGTGCAGAGAATCGGAGAATTATCCAGCCCCGGAGGTTTGCTGAGAGCTCTGAGTCCAGCTGACAGGGCAGGGCTGTACCTGCCGTGTGTTTGCCAGGCTGTTGGGAACACCACGTGCTGAACTTCCACGATTTCTTTTACGTGGTCTTTTCAGGTCAAAATACCCCACTGCCAACAGCTTTAACAGGTCAAACTTAAAGCTGCTTTCTGCTTGTACCCTAAATTTCTCCCTTCCTGCTTCTAAGTCAAGTAATTGCCCCATAAAGCCAACGACAGAACTCCAGGGAGTGAAATACAATTTCAGCACTAATATTTATCCCCTTGAAAAATGCACAGGCAGGACTCATTTTCCCCCAGTTTTTCAGAGTTGTGTTAAGCTATGGTGTCTACATCTGAGGTTTTTCCGAAGTTCTAATGATTTTTCATTTGTCCCTGCTCACTTAAATTTTTTATTATTCTTCCACGAATCTCCTGCCATTAATTTAAATCTTTGTGGCAATGGCAATCCTCAGTTGGAGTCTCAGCATATGCAAGTTTGCATGATTTCAGTTTTATTTTTCCTGCCAAGCTCAGTTCTCACTCACAGAGCTGCTCTTCACCACTAGCTCCATGACTGGGTTTTATTTATTTTACTTTTCTTATGAAGAGGCATTTCAGATAAATTTCTTTTTAGGGTTTTTTTTTTTCATCCTGTTCTACCAGTTTGCTTTCTCTTATTCCTCTTTAAAACATTTTTTATCATTCTTCCTTAAAACTGCAACATCTTCTGAGGGATTTTTTTTTCCTTAGAGTTCATTTCCGTGTTGGTTACTTTTTATTCCAGAACGCATCATAAAAGAGCTCAAAATCCAGCCTATTGCCAGTCTTTGTGGGATAGTCTAGACCTAACAGTTCATTACATTGGCCTTTAATGACTGTTCTGCATTCTGCTCATTAGCACTGCGTGTTTATTTGCAGTCTCTGGGTGTGGATGTGCAGCCTGTGGACTTGGTATCGGATGGGTATCCAGGAAACACCAGTGAATGGTGTGGGAAATGATAATTCCTGGCCCCGCTGTTGACTGGAATATAGTTTAGCTATTGGGGAAGAATTCCTGGCTGTGATGCACAGGTTTCCAGAGAAGCTGGGGCTGCCCCTGGATCCCTGGAAGTGTCCAGTGCCAGGCTGGACGGGGCTTGGAGCACCCTGGGACAGTGGGAGGTGTCCCAAACCATTCCATGATTCTGTGATAGCAAAAAAAATGGTTAAATCAGACAAACGTCTTCAGGAACAGGCGAATTTCCACCTGCTGATGTCTTTCAGGTGCTTCATTATCTAAATTCTTCTTGTGGAGGAGAATTCTGGCTGTGCATTTCTGAGCTGTTGTCAGCACCTCAGCCCCAAACATCTGCCAATCTGCCCCGCTTGCAGATAATCTAAACGACAAGGGGATGTTGCTAAACACCTGAGAATGCTTGCCCACACCCAGCTTTGGCAGTGCTATTGTGTTATTCTGTCATTTTAAATTGAAATTTAGAAATCAGTAGCTCTCTTTCAACCTCAAACTGAATTTTGAAACAAATCTTTATATCTTTATTTATTGCTTCTGGGCTTTGAGTTTTGGAGATCTTGTGCTGTACGAAGAGGTTTTTTAAGTGGTATCATTTCATCTGAGCTTGTACTAAAGGTCCAGCTTGTCCATTTAATGTTGGTCTCTTCCTCATATTTTAAAGAAGCTTTAATTTTGATAAGCTCCTTCCACTCCTCTGCGCCTGCTAATTTTCCCAGGAAGTTGTTTCCTGGGAAACAACTGGGGAGGTTTTAGGCTGGAGCTTTCCTTTCTTGTGTCCTGCAGCTCCATCCATCTCTGCCTGGGGTCGTTTGTGAAAAAACACTTTGGCACACTGGGGCTGGCTGGAGCAGTCGAGATCCCAGGAGTTTCCAGAAATCCTGCTCAGCTCAAGGTTGGGAAGGAGCCAGAGTGGAGAGTGGAGGGGAGCTGCTTTGGAAATGTGCAGCTCTGTCCCTTAACCTTTCAGTTCACAGGAGCGGTATCATTCTCTTCCCTTCCTTCAGGCTTTTGCATATTTTCTGCACAAATTCTGGAAGCAGAGAACGAGGAAAATCCCCTAAACTTCCCATCAACTCAGGAATTTATCCTGCAGACTCATTTTCCCTGTGGTTTTGGACTAACATTGACCGAGTCCATTGACCCTTTATATAACACAAAGGGAATTTTGGCAATTGCTGGTAAAACCAGCTCTTATCACCAGGGATAACTGACTTCTGAATTTATTTTTTATTTTCCCCAATAGGAATTTTGGCCTCCAGACCATTTTTGCACCCCTGTAATCTTGGAATACTTAGAACCTGTTTCTTCTTGGATGTTGGGAACAGTGGCAACACTTAAAGTGTGACTGTCACCAAATTTTGCTCAAAGGGGGCCTAAATCTTTGTTATCTTCAAGAAGCAAGGCAAGATCATTAAAAGTAATTATCCAGTACCTGGTACTTGTTAATTACTTGTAAGTTCATTATTTTAGACTACACTCAGAGTATATCCTGCCTGGACAGTAGCCTACAGGTTGTGAATATAATTTTATTAGTGTCTTTGAAGCAGTCTATTACCTATTTAAAAATACTTCAAAATGTAATTATTTTAATGATTTTTAATCCTACAGGATGCATTGCTAATTATTACGGATACTATAAATTTATTTTATTGTATGGGGTGGATTTTGCCTGACGAGTTTCGGGGTTTTAATTAAAAGTTCTAATGGATTTATTACTAATAGCTTTGGGCTCTGTTAACTGGAATGCTAATCACCTTTTCTGCCCAGTATTTTCTGTGGGAGATGTGGGCAACCAGAGAAATGATTCAGTTCCTTTCAACTGGTTGGAATGGGATGATTTACACCTTCCAGAGGAGGCTGAGAGCTGTCATGGGTTGTCCCATGGAATTGGGGTTGGATAATCAAGGCTTTCATGCAGAATTTGTCCTCTAAAACAAATAATTCCATCAGCCAGGACGTGACAAACCTTGCAAACTTCTATTTATCAACATGAGTTTATTCCCAAAGAGACCAAACTCCCAGGCAACTTCTGCCCAGTGTCGGTCCTGGAAACATGGAAAGAATTTGAAATCTATGGGAAATGGAGAAGGGGACAAGGGGGAGAGGGACCTGAGAGCCGGAGTTGAGGAGGTGGATCCAAAAGCGCTCAGGTGCACCAGGAGTGGGGCTGGCTGGAAGGGGTGCAGGGGTGCTGGGGGGTGTGGGAAGCAGGAATTTGGGTGCAATGGAGCAGGATGGGGCACTGGGACATCGGGGTTTCTTTGTAGGTCTGCCCTTGCACGTTGGACACCACAACCCTTTCATATCTTACGGCATTATTTATTAAATCCAAATGTTAGTTAATTAATTAAACATATCTGCTAGAACTCTCCTAACATCCCTGGCTGTGGGCTGAGCTGTAAAAGATTCCGTGGTTTAAAGCTGTGCAGATCATTTCTGAGCTCTCCCATTGCTGTGCTGGGTTTGCTCATTAAGAGGACCACTTAATTACACCCTCTCCTACCAGCAAAACCGTGTCCATGAGAAGGTTTGTAGCCAAGCGTGGGGAAAGCTGCAGTTGGTGCAGGGCTGGGGATGTGGGGATGAGGTGGGAAGGGCAGAAAGGCTTGGAAAGGTTGGAAGTCACTGTGCAGCTTTGGATGGGACACTTGACAAAAGCAGGGGCACGGAGAAAAGCAGGAGTCACTGGAATATTGTTCGTGCTGGAGATGGGAATATTTTAGCAGCCTGCAGCCATCTGTCAACATGTCCACCCCTGAGGTCTTTAGAGCACACAGAGGTCCTACAGCTCTCCCCATTCTTTCACCTCTTATGTACATTCCTAGGAAGAAAATACTCTGGAAGAAATGCTGGGAATTCGGATGTTTCGCCACATTGCACAACAAGGATGATTAAAAAAGTCCCCAACACACCCAAAGAGACAAAAAATTTACTTTATTAAGATACATTTTGAAGCCTTCTCATACTGTTGTGATTTAAAGGAGCCCCAGACATTTAAATGTCAGAATTATATTGAATATTCATAGGAAAAAGAGGCAGAAAACTTGGAAAACTGGAGAAGGGATGGGATTAGCCTGGCTCTTGCCTTCCCTGCTCAACTGCAGTTGTGGTGTTTTCTTATCACCTCATATCTGAGATAAAGCCCAGAACCTGGATCTGAATTCAGGAATATACAAAAAGAACACCTTGCGTGAGGCGAGTTCTTTGTGAACAGAAGAATTCTGAGGTAAAATGAAATTTCTTGCACGTTGCTCTAATGCCGCGAGCCAATTGAACAGAAAGTTTGCTGCTGTAAACCAATTTACTGATTAAAAACGGCACACTCTGCTCATCACCTCCATCAGGGCGTCTTGAACTCCTCTGCTGACTTCTCCAGACAAATGCAAAGTGACATCTCCAAGCACGAGCAGCTATTACTGGCACTCAGGACTTAATGCACTGACCCGGCGTTCCCTCCGCGACCTTGGCACCGGCAGGGAGATTAGGAGTGGCAGCGTCTCCCTGGGATGTTTATTTCCTCGGAAAGAGCCGGGCTGTGAAATTAAAGTTCAACAAAAAAATTAAAATGACGAGCTGTGAGTGAAAATGAAACAATTTGCCATCGTGTCTTGCAGCCAGAAACTGCAAACCCCCACCTGTGTGGCTGCTACAATGGGCTGCCTTTGGGGGGGAAATATTTCTTTAAAAAACACAAAGGTGAGACCAAATAAAATGCGGGCACCTAAGTTTATTTCTTTTGAAACAACTCCATCCGAAGTTTCAAAGGGATAATTAGAATATAAAGTTGTGTTTACGTGGTTTAAATCTCAGTGCAAGGATTTCTGAAGCTCTCAAGTGCTGCTGCACCACGGAATGTTCTGATTGCACCAACCTCCCCTATGAGTCTCTTTCCAGTAATCAGGAAAGCAAATTTCCTTAGGAGCCAGTGGGAGAAGTGAATTTATAGTTATTCCCTGCCAGCTGCTTAAAAAGCTGCCAGCTAATCTGTTTCCCTGCGCTTTTTTTTTTTGTGTTAAAGTTGAGATCTATCTTGATTTGAACTGAATTCTTTGTGGAAAAGCTTGGTGATTGCTGGTGTTTTCCTGTCAGAAAAAAACCCCCCACCTTGAGAGAAAACTTCTGAGCTCATTTTTTATAATCACACAATTTGTATTGGAGCTGAGAGAGCTGGAAGAGTGAGACTGGGAGAATTACTGAGAATTCACACTGACCACTTGTTCAAGGCACAACAATCACCGGGGCTTGTGGATTTGAATATAAAAATTAAGTTTTGTTTCATGGCGTTTTACCCCATTTTGCTGGTGAACATCACAGTTGTCAGCTGTGCTGTTATACCTGGTGTATACCTGATGTATGTACGATACAAATTGCCTGGAATATGGATTCAATCAGCTCTGCCAGGATTTCCTTTCCTTAACAGTGTGATGATCATTCCCAGAGGAATTCTCCCCTCAGCCAATGCTTCATTGAGGTCCTTTGTTTTCACTTCTTGCACAACTGTGCTGCTATTTCTGCACGTTCTGCCCCATCTTCTCTAACTTTCTTCTGTCCTCACATTCTTACAATCCCTTTTTCTCGTGCATGGTGGCTCCTGATATTGATCCATCTGATATTTCTGAGATTTGCCCCTGGATCCCTGGGAGTGTCCAAGGCCAGGCTGGAGGGGGCTTGGAGCACCCTGGGACAGTGGAAGGTGTCCCTGCCCATGGCAGGGGTGGCACTGGATGGGTTTTAAGGTCCTTTCCAACCCAAATGATTCCAGGATTCTGTGATCCTGCCATTCTGTGTGTCAAACAGCTTTCCTTTCTTCTTATGGAAAAGGTGAATTTGGGACAAATTCTGGAAGCCATCGGTGCTTGACAGATCCAGGAAATATCTGTTCCCTTCCCAGTTTGTCCCAGACGTCCTTTACGAGTCAAAAAAGGCTTTTATGGCTTTCACTACACAACAGAGAGAAATAGAAAGGGTTTTTTTACAGTAGCTGTTGTAGTATTTAGGAATAATTACTGCAAATATGTAAATGTCAGGAAGGCAAGGATGGGTAGAAGTCGTGGCTCATCTTTCATTCCAGTGAGCAGCACTGGTCAGGAATGTTACAAGAGAGTGGGAAGCGCTGTAGCACCGTGAATAATTGCACAGCACAATGTTCCTGCATCCTCCATAAATCCGGCCGTGTTTTCCCTGAATGTTCCACACATCTGAGCACCATTCCAGGGAAAGGGCAGCTCCTACAGCTCCAGCCCTACAGCTCAAGGCTGCCCTGGGAGCAATCCCCGGTGCTGGGCTGGGCACAGACTCATCCTGACAGGCAGAGTTTTCAGCAGGAATTTTTCGCGAGGTTCATTTTCAGAGTCTTTATTATTTGCTAATATCTTCCTCCTAAAAAACTGTGTCTTTAAAAATTCCACAGAAAGTTATCCAGGCAAACGAACGGTTTCTGCTCAAACTTCTACCTCGAGGTTTTTAAACAGTTTCGGGGAGTAGGTGGAAAAGTCATTAGCAGATCATAATCACTGCTTTGGTATTTGCTTTAGAAATTCAAAATACAAAGTAATCTTCAGAGCATCTCTCAGGATCACGTGAGTTTTCTTTTTGGGACTGTTACCTGGATATGTGGATGTTCCTCATTTTTGATCCCATCCTTAGAGGTCTACTGTGCTACTGTCTGGAAATTACATCATTTGGAGAAATTTTTGCAATATTGTTTCAATTCTGAGTGGGTGATTTTGGTTTGCTCCATGTCTTAAACACAGAAGAGCAGCCTGGTCCTGAGTTACACAAAATCCTTTGGGAAAAACCCACAAAGAACAGCTCCCTCATTTCAGGCATTTATTAACATCCCTGACTTCTTCAAACTCCGCACCAGCAGTGCCAAATAAAATTTCCCAGTGCTGAAATAAAAATGCACACGGTTTCGTGAGTTATTCAACAGGAAGTGTGAGAATTAAAAGCGTAAAAAAATGAGATTATTTTACCTGATAAACTGGGCCTGATCTGACTCATTTCAATATCAGAACTGTGGTTTAACCATTTGATTGTCGGTTGCAGCATCCAACAGCTCTGGATGTGGAAAGAGCTGTTGTTCAAACAATAATATTTAGGAACATTGGCGCTCAGTATTTAGGAAATCCATTCCTACCCACAAACAATCCTGATCCAAACCCTCCTCTGCCAAACCTGTTGATTTTGGGGTCATGGTTCCAAGTCCTTCCCTTCAGCCTTGGCTGGGGCCTCTTGTGCAACTTCCTCCCTGTAAGAGTCAAGGAATTTCACCTTTCCCAACCCTTTCTGGGCAGAGTTTGCACATCCCCTCACGTACCCATCATTAATAAAGCACATTTATTCCTCAGCTGACAATTTTTCACAGCAGTCACATTCTGAGTCGTGGCAGAGGCTTCCAAGGCAGCATTCCTTTTGTTAAAAGCCTCAATCATATCTGGAGTCATTAAGGATGATAATTACCTCTGGAGGGTTAGAGCAGTGCTACTGCTGCAGAAATTTAAGGTGTGTTTTGCTGCTTCGTTTCTGATTTGATTTTCAGTTGTTTAGATTTAGGTGTGAAAGTGGGGATTAAAGCTGCAGTGACACAATTAGAGATTGCAGCTGTTACTCACCAGTGATTTAAAGATATTTAAAGGCAGCTGGAGGTTGGGAAAATGAATAAAATATTGTCATTGACAATTCATCATTGCGCTCTTCAATGGTCTTCATAAAAATCAACACTTGGCAATTTCTAACAAATGCTTGAGATCATTCCTTTTCTGCTCAGGCAGCCACTGCAGTTCTGCTCTTTGTGGGAGCAATATTCCTGATTAATTGTTGCAGGACACGGGGAATCCCATCCATGTTTATCATGACCCTGTGACCACGTGTGACAAACCCCTCCTTCGACCCCTTCGTTGAGGTGCCCTCGCCCTGCAGAGGTGAGCTCTGGCGTGGGGCTGCGTGTGGTGCACTCACACTGCGTGGAACTCCTCCACGTTCCTGTTCGTCTCCTCAGCGTTGCCTTCCCAGGGAATCACGGTGATGGAAACGCCAGCGGAGTTATTTTACTTCTGGTTGTTTCAGTTAAAGCATGCAGTTAATGTGCTTATCCAGCAGGCTTGGCTATTCCATCCATCCAAAGGGACATTCCAGAGGAATAAGACTGCGAGGTTTAAACTGGGGATGGTTTCATGCTCCAGGCAGCAAGGTTGGATTTCCCAGACGGACGCGTAGACTCTCTGGAACCACAGGTTCAGGTCCTGGCAGCCAGCCCTGCCTGGGGACACACGTGACACTCCTCTGGTCCCCTGTGTGTGGCTCTGCTGAAATCCCACACGCTCAGGGGGGAATAAACAGTTTAATCCCCTGCCAGGGGTGGGCACCGACAGCTACTCCCCGAGGCTCTGGAACTGCCCCTGCTCCTGTTGGAACACTGAGAGGAGAAGAGAAACCCTCGGATAGGCAGGGTGGTGGAACACACACTCAGAACCTCCCTCCCTCCTCACAAAATCTGGAAAATATTGCCAGAAAATAGAGGTTTTGCTCCAGAACTGAATATCTTTGGGTTTGGGAAGAAGAATGTGGGAGTTCAGGTGTTACCTGACCTTGGCCTACTCATCGAGGTGGTTGTTGAGCTGCGCTTGATTGTTCGGTGAGGTCTTGATTATAGAAATTGTGTCTAGAGGTCAAACAGGCAGAGAAAAGGCTCTGGGAGACTTTGTTTTTCTCTTTTAGGACTTAAAGGGGTTTCTTAAAAAGTGGAAGAGCGATTTCTTACCCAGGCAGTCGGTGACAGGACACAGGGAATGGCTTCCCACTGCCAGAGGGCAGGGATGGATGGGATATTGGGAAGGAATTCCTGGCTGGGAGGGTGGGGAGGGGCTGGGCTGGAATTTCCAGAGGAGCTGTGGCTGTCCCTGGATCCCTGGAAGTGTCCAAGGCCAGGCTGGACGGGGCTTGGAGCAGCCTGGGACAGTGGGAGGTGTCCCTGCCCGTGGCAGGGGTGGCACTGGATGGGCTTTGAGGTCCCTTCAACCCAAACCATTCTGGGATTTTTTGAAGAAACCCTTCTGTCCCAATTGAAAAACTGCTTGGAAATTCTCACAAAATGGGATACCAACACCTTGGCAGAGGACCCTCTTTTGGGTAAATATTTCGACAGAGGAATTAAATATTACCTTTGATGAATAGAGTGGGATTCCTGCACTGCCTAGGTGACATTTCATAAACAGCCCAGGTATTGATTTTAATCTCCTTTGCCTCAGAGCTTTGAAAGAAAATAGGAAGAACTGCGGAGAAATGCAGGGACAGCCCTGTCCTGTGTTTTGGAGGGAAAAGAGGCAGGTTTTCCTGGACAGCAAGGTGGGAATGGCCCTGGATCACAGCTCCTTGACTGAGTGGCTCCATTCATCCCGGAGCTGATCGACATCCAGGCAGAGCCTGCGTGCATTGATCAGCTCCGTGCCTGAGTGCTGGGCAGACACCTCCCAGCAGCATTGCCGTAGATCACAGATGTTCCTTTCCAGGAGGATTCTGACAGACTAAAACAAGACAATATTTTAACCCTGCCCCAGCCCTGGTTGCTGCTAAAACGCCCTGTGAGAGGGATCTGCGGTGTGAGAGCTCTTCAAGGCATCAAGCATCATTCGCTTCTAATAAAGGCTGAAATGTAGCTGAAAAGAAAAATTTGGGGCAATTATCATGGAGCATTTTGGATAACAATGAAGGAAAAGAAGCCTCAGACATCAGAGATTGTTTAAGATTTTCACATAGGGGATAAAATTTATTTTTTAATTTAATTTTCGGGCTTTTTAGGTATCACAGAGCAGGTGCCTAATACTGACCGGCACAGTTTTTTTCTGTGTATCCTGGAGATAGTTGAAGGTCTGAGTGAACCCTGATGAGTCTGAAACACATCAGTGGGTTGAGCAATGAGTAAAGGATTAAAAGAGTCTGTATGTGACAGCAGCAGCTTTCCACAGAAACATCATTTTAACAACTCTTGCTCTTGTGCAGGTGGTATTAATTCAGCCTTGAAATGCTGTCCCAAGGAGTGTGGCTGATCTCTAAGGGGCTTGGGGAAGTCCTACAGGTTTACTCCATGGAGCAATCCTTCTGCGTTAGATTTTTGCTGGAATACTGGAATGGAAGTGGCAAAAATCAGTTCTGCTGTAGTTTAATTTGCCAGGATCCCCTCCCACTGTGAGTCCCTTGTAGGAACCTCAGCAGCCTGGCCAGAGCAGGAATGGTGCAAGGAGCTAAAACAGCACCAGATAATGTCTAAATGGGCACTAGAATGAAAACGAGTCTGGAATAGAAGAATAATCTCATTTTTGTAAGAGGTGTTTAGCAGCACGGTGTCAATCATTCCCTCTATTCCATAATGTCAGAAGTTTAGCTGTGGTATCCAACTGTGCTCCAAGTGATCCTCAGACATGACCAAGGGTAAGTTCCTGCAGGTCTTCTGACACTCTAAAAAGTTCATTTTATTCCTGCAGATACATTTTTAAGGGAGTTTCATGCCTGGGGAGAAAAAAAAAAGTAATTTTTTCAAAAAAGCAATTTTACCTTTTTAGTAATACAGTAATAATCCAGGCTTTTAGATTATTGCTCCTGCTCTTCACTGAAATGAAAATTAAACAAACTTCAGCCCAACTAGAATGGGATGCACAAAAGGAAAAACCTAAGGAGAGGGAAAAGCTATTAAGAGATTTAAGCACACAAGGAACAAGACCTTTCAGAGGAGATTAAAGTGTGTGACAAGCATTAGTTTTTCAAGGTGCTGCGATCTCCTCCCGGACTGATGCGCCTCAGAATGAGATGAGGCACATTAAAAGCTGAAATCGTTCAAGCTGGTGTGAGCCCGAATAGGAGCAACTACCAAACAGTCAGGCATTAAATAAAACGTGTGATTTTTGGGAACCTGCAGCACAGGAGCCTCCGTGTGATCAAACACCGTGGCTCCGAAGCGCTCCCTTGAAACACAAACTTCGGGAGACGGCGCTTCTTGGGGAAACTGGGAAGCTGGAAAGGGACAGTTCCGATTTGGACGTTGCTGTCTGGCACTTGGTGTGGTGAGAAAGCCTTGCTCGCTACGAGAGAATAATTAACGTGGTTAATCAGCATTTAAAGGGCGGCAGGTGCAGGTTGGAGCGGTGTAAACGTGCCCGGGTAGCTCCGGGTGCTGCTGGGGAGCGAGGCCTGACCCACGGACTCCATTAGGAGGCTTTTTCAGCATTAAGGAGCCTTATTCCCCCTGAGCATTAAAGCAGAATCCTCTTAGGCCCGGTTCAAACAGTTTGTCTGGGCTCTAAGTCGGGCACAGCAGTTTTGCAGGCGGGTTTAGCCTCAAGCGTGGCCGACTGTGATCAAACAGCGAGCCCAGCTCCGCCGCTGGGGCTCACCGCGGATCCAGGGCTGGGGAGCCTCCGAAGGGAGGGCAGAAAGCACCAAAACCACACTGAAAAAGTATTTTTGAACAGCTGCAAACGAAGCACTGAGTTATTGGCAGGGAGAGGAATCATTTTTTTCAGCCTTGCTTCTGTTTCTTCCAATAATCCCAGAAAAAGCAGGTCCTTGGGAGGAGCGGGAGTTTTCCTGCCCGTGGATTGATTTGCTTTCACTGAACTCAGCTAAAGTTTTGTCTCTGAACTAAGAAGGAGGCTCAAAGACCATAAAATCCTCTAAACTCGTTAAAAAGATACAAACCTGGGTGTGTATTTGTATTGAAACTTTCAAAAAGAAGAAAAAAGTTGAAAAAACTTGAAAGAAGTTGAAAAGTTGAAGAAACTTTCAAAAGAAGAATTGGGCTCATTAACACTGCTTGAAACTTCACTTGTGAAATTGGAGCAAAGAGTTTTGGTGAAATAAACACTTCTAAACCTTGGAAACATCAAATAAATTCATTGGTGCTGCTTTTGGTTCCAAACTGAGAAGTGCTTCAGTCTTGGTTTCAAAAGGAAATCGGTGCTGGAGTGACCTGGGGGATGGATGAAGTTTGTTTCCCACTTCTTTTCCTTCATACCTCTCTGTTCACCTTTCATTTTGGGCACCACGGCCAAGTTCATTTTCTTGGTCAAAAGCGCCAGAAATTGCCTCAGCAGCTGTGCGAGTTTGTTCTTTACTTGTTTCACCTGAACTGGTAACTCGGACATTAAATCCACCCCTACCCACGAGTTCCTCACCATTTAATGGCCTAACAAAAAAAAGAAAAAAAAAGAAAAGCTTTGTTTGTTTAGTAGGGTTAAATATATATATTTTATTATATTTTATTATTATTTCAGCCTGGCGGCTTCCCCAGGGAGCCCAAATAAAACCAGCACAAGCTGCCAGGGACATGTGAGAGCTCACTATGTCCTGTTAATGAGAATCATGCCCCAAAACTGCCTTTTTTTGGTGGCTACAGGTAAAAATATCAGAGACTGTCTCAGGTCATTAATGTGGCTTTAATTACACGTATTTATCATAGCTGAGGAATCACAGAAGCATCAACAAATTCAGGGCTGCTCAGAGCCCAAGGAGCATCAGTTTTCCCAGGAATTATTTACTGAGCAGCCAGAGTTGAAATACGAATGATTTTCCTGCAAAGACTTTTGGATGGTTTTGGATAGAATCAATATCTTGATATATATCAATATATTGATAAAAATATTAATAATGGTAATAATTATAATCACCCCTCAAATTAAACACAGTTATTTAAAGCTGCATTCAGGAAGTTGCTCATGAGTATCCCATCAACACCTGGAATATTTTCTTATTTTGGCTAAACCCAGATTACTGAACTTCCTATTCTTTGGTACTAGACTGACGTTATAAATTCCCATCCATAATACAATTTACTGATTAAAAGGTCTCAGTCATGATTTTGAGATTTATTTCTGAAAGCCTTTTCAGAAACCTGGTGTGGAATTGTTCGTGATATTTGGTTTGCAGCTGGAAATTAAGACTTTTTATTTGTTAAATAATGGTGTTTTAACAATCTATTCTGAATATTTTACTGATGCTGGATAGGGGATGGTGTTTAAATCAGATCCAATTCCCAGGCTGGATACTTTTCCTGGACAGCTGGTCCAGAGCCAGATTTTAGTTATATTTTCTCATAGGAAACATAAGAAATTTGTTCAAACTAAAATTTGTTGCTGGCTTCTGTTCATGCCCCTTTTAGCAGGAAAAACTTTTAATATTTCTCCAGCAGAGTTTCACTGCCAGGGAAAGGCATCATTAAGGGCTACAGTCCACCAGAAAGTTTTCAAAACATCAGAGATGGATTTTTGGGAAAGTAATTGATGATCATTCTTTTTTTTTTACATTTCTGTGATATATAAACTTTAAAATTTGTGTTGGAAAATTCACTCATGGAATTATACATGAAATTTTTGTTGCTGTGTCTTGGGAATGTCTTGTAAAACACGGATGGACCATGGTGGAGGTGGGGTCAGGATTTGTTGAATTTTGCTGTATCAAAAAATATCTGCAAGATATAACTTTTTTTTGTTTTTTTTTTTTTACTCAGCATAACATTGGTGAGATAAAAAGTTCTGTGTTACATTGCAATACACAAAATTATAAATTATTTTGAAGCTCAGCAAAGCCGCTGCAGAGTGGTGAGAAGTGATTTTGCTCCGGAATTCCAGAACAGCTTGGAGAGATTGTTGCAGTGTCTTCACTCTTATGTTTTATGTAAAAAAATAAACCATTGTTATTCATATGCAAGAAAGGAGAATAATTTTCCTCCTTCCAAGGCCCAGAATTACTCCTGGCAATTTTAGTGCTGCCACCCATGACCTTTCTAAACAGTGCAAGGTTGGTCTCGTTTGTTTTCTTGGGAGTTGCATTTTTAAAATCAGATATTATATTTCAGTTACTCTGTACCAGCAGGCTGTATGCAGAGGAAGTTATAGGAACATCATAATAATAATAATAATAATAATATTTTGATATATTAGTACTTTATCACTAAACCAGTGATAAGTTTGCCCACCATTCCAAAAAAGAGAGCTGTACATGAGCTTCAGTTCCAGCCAAAGGGACAGAATGCAAACACACCATAAATACAAAGTAAAAATGAAAATACTGAGTATTTAATCTCATGTACTTCTTTAATTATGGATTAATTTCAGAATTTGAGGGGGAAAATGGATGCTATCTCTGTTATTTCTTTGGCATTTTGTTATTTGTTATTGGGTGTTGTTTCTTTGGCAATTTTAATGGTGCTCTTGAAAAAAAATGAAATAAAACCCTGTGTTTGAATCCTGCCTTTCTGCTTTGATCTAACACGAAGTGAGCAGACAAACTCCTGGAGTTATTATGGAAGTAGGTTGAGCCCGTGTGCGAAATCCGAGAGCAAAACTCCCTCATTTCATACCAGGATGCATTAACTCCAGAGGAGTTCCCAAAATACCTGCTGTTCTATGAAGGGATAAATAAATAAACAGAGAAAACTGCAGCCGCTCCAGGTTTGCTGAGGGTGATGCATCCGTGTTTTCCTGGAGTGGTTCCACACACGGATTCTGCACAATCCATTCTCTGTAATTAATAATATCAATATGCTCTCAATTAATAACTTTGCTTAGTTTTTCAGCAATCATCTGTAATGCCAGCATTTGAATAAAAGCCTTTCTTTAGTGCTGTTGAAACAAACCCCTCGTTTATGTACTAGAGAGAGTTTAGAGAGACAATTCAGGCACGGCTCCTTGGAATTGTGTGAGCAAAGGAATCCATCGGGAACCGCGGCCGGAGCAGCGCTCGGAGGGACACTCGGGAATCCCAGGGGAGCCGCAGCCCCAGATGCTCCTTGAGGACGGTGGGGAACGGCTTCCCAGTGCCAGAGGGCAGCGATGGATGGGATACTGGGAGGGAATTCCTGCCTGAGAGGGAATTCCTGCCTGGGAGGGTGGCGAGAGGCTGGGATGGAATTCCCAGAGGAGCTGTGGCTGCCCCTGGATCCCTGGAAGTGTCCAAGGCCAGGCTGGACATTGGGGCTTGGAGCAGCCTGGAGAGAGGGAAGATGTCTGCTGATGCCTTCACGAACAGTTCCATGGGTGAACGGGTGTTAAAGGCTTGGAAATGGATGTTAAAGGCTTGGAAATGGATGTTAAAGGCTTGGAAATGGATGTCAACGCCAACTCCGAGCCGCGGGTTGGTTGCAGAGCGCAGAGAGCTCGGCTGCTGGAACGGGCGAGTGGGGTCTGCTCAAGGCTGAACTCCCCAGCTTCGGGGTAAAACGCCAGGTTCAGGTTCAGGGGGTCCAGGGGGGATTTGTGGCGGGCGGTTCGGGAAGGCTGCACCTTCCTGGCACCTCAGCAACGGGGAAGGGAAGAGGGCAGCGTGCGGCCGGGGTTTGGGACAAAAGGAGGCTGCGCCCTCCGAAACCTCGAGAGGGAAAACCCCGCGGGTGTGTGCCCCGGTGGAGTCTCCCCCTTTATTCGAATAAAGCTGCCGGACTCCTCAGTCTCCGGCTTTTCATAGCGGGATTTTCCGTACCCTGGGACGGGGGAAGGTGTCCCTGCCCATGGTGGGGTGGAATTGATGAGCTTCAGGTCCCTTCCAACCCAACCCATTCTGGGGTTCTCTGATCCCATGATTCTCCTCTTATTCTCGTTTCTGCCTGAAAGGGATTCAGATTCCAGAGAAGCTGTGTGATAGAATTCGTGTGGAGTATGAAAGCAGAATGTAGGAAGCTGCGGAATACAGAAAAGCTGTATTATATGAAAAGCTCCAGAGGATAAATTTAAAAACCGTACAAAAATCTTTATTTATAGATTTCGGTTTTAGTCATCCAACTCTTTAAGGCTGCAGACAACAAGACAGATGAGATTGCTCTGGGAAAAGGCTCCAAACACACCCAGCTCTTTATATATGGCAGATGGCTCTAGAAACGTACACATAACTCTATTTAGGAATTATTTTTATTTGTTACCAATTACTAAATATGTTATTAAGTCACTTTGTTGCAGCCTGGTTTGCAGTTGTTAACCTGAGTGTGGTGAAGCCAGAATGAGAACATCTGTATTTATTGCAGTTCATGGGAACGGAGAATCCCAGAATGTTTGGGATGGGAGGGATCTTAAAGCCCATCCAGTGCCACCCCCTGCCATGGGCAGGGACACTTTCCACTGTCCCAGGGTGCTCCAAGCCCTGTCCAGCCTGGCCTTGGACACTTCCAGGGATCCAGGGGCAGCCACAGCTTCTCTGGCCGTTGGTTCCATCGTTGATGATTTTTTGCTTTTAGATGTACTTTCATTTTCCTTGATTCTGTCAAGGTCCAGGTGGGACCACAGATGGGGTTTAGAGATACCAGACGAGACCAGTGAATGGCTGAAAGCAGATGTTCGGTGTTCTGTAACTTAAATATTCACCAGCAACTTGTAGCAGACCCCACTTTGTTCTCCTGACCAGGAATCTCCATTTATTAAATATTTTCCCTACTGGGATTTGTATTTGGAAATAGTTCCTGTCTCAGTTTCTGGTGCTGTCCTTATTTGTGATGGTGACAGTGACATGCTGTCCCCCTTGCAGGGACCACAGCCCTGTGTCTGTGTATTCATTCCCAATTAACACAGCTCAGTCCCTGCTGCTGCAATTTATGGGTTTTTGTTTTGAGGAAAAAAATCTTGGATATAGATCAGTGTGTTTCAAACAAGTTGTGAACAGGCACGGCGTCTTTTCAAGTAACTGGGGCAGAAATAATGATTCATAAACTTCAGTAAATATGGACTTGGGTAATTTTAAACCTTTCAAGGACTATTTGTGTCTTTGTGCATTTGGGGTATTTGTAAATGAACCCCTCACAACAAGAAAAAAGGTGACAAAAAGGTCTGCATTTCATCTTCACCCCTCCAAGTCCCTCTGTACCACTGAAGTGAAAGAAAATTCCAGAGATAAATATTCAAGGAGCAGGCTGACAACGATAATGAAGTTGTGGGCTATGACTGGAGAATAATGACATTTCTTGAAATGGCTTTGTGAAAGAAGAGGCAAAATGTGTCTGGTTGTTGACAGAAAGAACATAAAAGAGATGAGCTTGAGACCAGTAATTTTTTTAATATGTACAGCATGGGTGTTTTATAACAAAATAGCATTATACTAAGTATTTAAATTAAATACAAAAAAATACGTTATTAGGTGAAAAAACCTCTATCTGATGCTTGAACGTTTCTAAATCTTTTCAAATCCTGATTCTCTTCTGTCATCTGTGATGTTTCTTGAGGAGGAATTGTCCCCACAGAACAAAAGGGAGTAGAGGAAATGTATTATTTATAAAGGTTGTTCATTATAATGATTCTGGAGAGAAAACATTAACGCAGTGAGAGGTCCTGGCTGCGCTGGATTAGGGAAAGGGCAAGTGGCAGGGTGGCAGCTCTGAACTTTGAACAGCATCTTCCGTTTTATATTTGCAGTTGGGAGCTCTCTGCCTTTTGGAAGGACATTTTTGTGCTGCTGGGGCAGGACGGGAGCGGAGCTGCAGCAGAGGTGTGCCCAGGTGGGGACCTGCTGCACGAAACCGTCAGGAGAATGAGGGGGAGTTGGTGGCTACGGCCAAAAGCTGCCCCGTGTCAGGGCACAGCCAGAGGGAAGGGATGGAGCAAGCAGAGGGCCCTGGGTGGGCTGGAGAGGTGGGACCAGTGAACCCCTGGTGCTGCACCTGGCCAGGGAACCCCAGCACAAATCCAGGCTGGGTGGAGAAGGGATGGAGAGCGGTCCTGGGGGGAAGGACCTGGGGGTGTTGGTTGAGGAGAAGCTGGGCGCATCCCAGCCGTGCGCTCTGGCACCCAGAACCCCCCCGTGCCCGGGCTGATCCCAGCGTGGGCAGCAGGAAAGGGCTTGGGATTCTGCCCTTCTGCCCCCTCAGGTGAGACCCCACCTGCAGAGCTGCCCCAGCCCTGGGGCCCAGCACAGGAGGGACCTGGAGCTGCTGGAGCAAATCCAGAGGAGGCCACGGAGCTGCTCCAAGGCTGGAGCCCCTCTGGAGCCAGGCTGGGAGAGCTGGGGGTGCTCACCTGGAGAGGAGAAGGCTCCAGGGAGAGCTCAGAGCCCCTGCCAGGGCCTAAAGGGGCTCCAGGAGAGCTGGAGAGGGACTGGGGACAAGGCATGGAGGGACAGGACACAGGGAATGGCTTCCCAGTGCCAGAGGGCAGGGATGGATGGGATATTGGGAAGGAATTCCTGGCTGGGAGGGTGGGGAGGGGCTGGGCTGGAATTGCCAGAGAAGCTGTGGCTGCCCCTGGATCCCTGGCAGTGCCCAAGGCCAGGCTGGACGGGGCTTGGAGCAACCTGGGACAGTGGAAGTGTCCCTGCCCATGGCAAGGGGTGGAAGGAGAAGATCTTTCAGGTCCGTTCCAACCCAAACCATTCCATGATTTTAATTTGAGGAAGCTGTGCCGTACACCAGCGCTGTGACACATCACTAGCAGGTAGAAGCTTGGTATGACTAATTCAAAGCTTTGAGCTCTTTCATTTCCATATAATCAGTGAAGCAGATATTTAAACACGGCAGCTCAAACGTGTATTAAGACATTGAAGGACTGACTGGTTTGGGGAGCAGTTGGAAAACTGCTTTTGAGAGCAGTTTTTGTATTTTCAGGAGATTCAGTTCTAGTTTGGCCCTTTGGGAAAGGTGTCATTTTCTTGCGTGCTTGTTTTTGTTTGTCATGCTTGCCAAACTCTGTATCTCTAGTTCAATATTTTTATTAAAAACCAGGTTCAGAAGGAAATTTTATTTTGGCAGCCTGTCTTAACCTCTGAAGAATAAAACACTGCTGTTTGCTGTGCAAACAGAACCCCAGAGAAGCCTCCAAATATGACCTCAAAACTCCCTGCCTTAAAAAAAGTCTAAAAGAAAGGAAAGGAAATTCCTTTCCTTCAGTATTTTTACTGCATTCTCTACTAAAAGCATAGATGGCATGAGATAAAAATTAGCTTAATGAGATCTGCATATCTTATCATAGCATTTTACCTCTGATAAGAGGTTTTCAAGAACAAGCACTGCATGAATCAAAGCTCCACAAACAAATAAGGAGTTTGTTTGGTGGGTTTTTTGGTTTTTTTTCCTAACTCAGTAATTTGAGGTCTGAGCTTTCAACGGCCACAACAGAAACAAATCCCTGCGCTGGAGTGACAGAGATCCCGAAAATACCTGGGGTGTGAGGGGTGCTGGGTTAGGGATGGGCACAGCAGGGTGGGAAATGCAGGTGCACAGCTTTGGGGAGGGCACTCCATGCGCCCCTCCTGGGGCTTTGGATCCACGTGGGGAGGATCAGCTGTCGCCAGGAGTCACCTGGGAGGTTTGGAGAAACCTCTGGAGACAGGCAAGGGAAATCTTCCTCTGGAAGCTGGTGCCTGTCACAGGCTCCAGCACTTGGGATCACTGCCAGACTCAACTGAAGGCCATGGATGTTCTTCTTTTTAAAACAGTGGAAGAATTGAATTTTTTTTTTTTTGTGAGAGCCTAACAGATCACTCTCTCGTGAAGGGATTTCTTGGAATGTTCACCCCTCCTTAAAGATCTGCAGGATCTCAAGGACAACCCCCGGGCAGAGCTCCTGGACAGAGCCGTGAGGCCTGGATGTGCTGAGCTGCTGAAACCCAGGTGCCAGCCAGGAAGCTGATCCCAAAGGATGGGGACAAGGAGCCTTGAGCAGCCTGGGGTAGTGGAAGGTGTCCCTGCCCGTGGCAGGGCTTGGAACAAGAAGAGCTTTAAGGTCCTTCCAACCCAAACTGTTCCATGATTCCACGATTGAGTTTTGCAGCCTCGGAGCTGGAGTGCTCAGGCTGGGGATCCCAGCTCCAGTTACGGTGTTATCCACATCCAGCTCTTGAAATGTTTAAACAAACAAACAAATTAATTTACAGCTTTCAGATGCAGGGCCCATTTTCATGCTCTCAGAAATCTGGCAGGACTTTACCTCTGAGTAAAACTCAGAGACACATTTGTAGAACACGGCTGAGTGAATAGAAATAACATAAAAATATTTATCCAACTTTTCCCTCGAGTTTTGTAATGCTCATTCTGGCAAGTGGCTATTTTTTTTTTTTAACTTTATTGCTCCTTTGCCCGTCACTTAGGAAATTTGAAATGTCATCCCTTTTCAAAATCTGTGTTTTGAGAATAACACAGTAGAAGAAAAGTGGAGGTTTGAAGGAGGGAGGTGGGAGACGTGGGCTCTCTGAATTTGTTGGCTACAGTGGGGACAGGAGGTTCTGGTGTGTCAGGGAAAAGCAGTGCAGTCCAGAGGCGAAGGAGATGTTGTTCTGTGAGCTGTGATGTGTTTGAGAGGTGAGAAGGGCGAGCATGGGATGCTCCTAATGATAATTTCCTTCTCTCGCTTCCCAGCTACACTCGGATTTCCACTGCCATTTAAATGTGCTCATCTCCTAATTGCTGATGATTGACCCCGATGTCGCATGAATTTCTCTTCTCCATTCCAGCATGGAAACAGGTACAAGCAGACAAACGAGAGCTGAACACGCTCCCATTGCCCAGGAAATGCACCTCTGGTGGAAAGTTTATTTTTCCGTGTGACATCACTGCTCTTCAGGTGCCGGTAATTGTAAACATCCCTTGTTTTCAATTCTTTGTCCCCTTAATCTCGTTAGGAGAATATCAGACGTTAAATCTTTTAAGTAGCATTAGGGAGTGTGTCCATCCATAACATATGAGAATGCCAGTCAGCTCTTAGCACCCCCTGCTCCACAACGTTTGCTGCTTTGTGAGTGTCCGTGCTGAAAAATGAGATTTGATTCCGCGAGGGCTTTGCTGGCAAAGGTTGCTGTGACTCGGAGGAAAGGAGCGTTGGGAATGGGGCTGCTGGGGTAAATTAGGGAGGAGGAGGAGATGCAGTGGGGCAGAGCTTGTTTTCCTGCAGGAAATCGCTCTTTTCTGCATCTTGCCAGCTTTTGCTAGTCGGAAAAAGAGATTTTTTTGCATTGCCCTTCATGCTCCTCTCTTCCTCTTCACCTCCTCGTTTCCTTTTCTCTCCCACCTATTTCCACACCCATTCTTCCTGCCTTCCCTAACCCAGTCTTGCAGAAAAAAGTGAATTAATAACTTCTAAAATATAAGTCTAAAGTCTTATGCCCTTCGACTTTCCAGCCATTTCACAGCTTTACTTTGTTGCTCGTGTTTTTTTGCCTTGGAAAGATTGTAGCTACTCCAGGCAAATCTTTGTAGCTTCATTAAAACAGAGGCTTTTTTAGTTCTACCATACGTAATTTTAAAGCTTCTGTCCCTGAAAGTAACAAAAATACCCCTCAAAATTAAATACAAAACAAGAATAAAAATTCTGGATGTCGTTCTCTCCCAGAGGCAGCAATGAAGACAGGAACCTGGTGATGGTGAGGGTTGTGTGGAGGCTTCCTTAGGTAAACACAGAAAAATATGTTCTTGCTGGTTAAAAAACTTTAAAAAAATAGGAGCTATGATGATTCCTGCAATTCTTTGGAAGGAAAACTGATCCCAGATAAGGTTGCAGGGCTTTTTCAGCCTCTTGTTTGTAGACCGAGTTCGTTCTGCCCCGTCAGAGATCTCAGAGTTTAAAAAAGAAAGTTGATTGTTATAAGGTGGACTTTCATTCCGCAAATATCACAGTAGACCTTTGATCAAAGACTGAGGCTAAAAACTTTATTCTCTGTCAAATTTCTGAGCGCCTTGATGTGAATTTTGTTTTACCCCCAAACCCACGGATTCTGTTCTTACAAATTCCACTGTATTTTCCTAGAAAATGTGTCAGAGACAATTTGAAGTCGTGGCTGTGTTGCACAAGAAGGTTCAGATGAGAGCTGTTGTCTGTAAAATCACAGCCCCCGCTGTTGTTCAGGGCGTGGATGCGGACTGAAGAGCCAAAATTTTGTCTTGCAAAGCCACCTGGCTGCAGTTGATAGTAAAATCTATCGTTAACCCCTTTTCTGTAATATAATTAAAACACTGCTGAATGATCTGTTTAGTGTGGCCTGGCTGCTCCCTGGGGGCACAGCCCTTTGTGTCCAATAATCCTGGCCTTTGTGCGGGGCTGCCCGTGGCCAGGGCCGTGAAACCTTGTTTAAAGATTTTAAGATCTTCTTAATCCCTTCCCCGATGAGACACCCATTGCTGAAAGCTGGGGGGAAAGGTCCATCTGTCTTGCAACATATGTGTTTACACTGTAAAATCAGTAAATACAGCAGAGAGCCGCCAGTGCCAAGAATTTCCTTTAGTCATAAACGGAGAGACATTGTTTGGTTATTGTTCCTGGGGTTTACGCACGCCCCGGGGATCGTGATTGCAAATCACCCAAAGCAGAGCTGAACGTGCACCACGGCACCCCCCAAAGCTGAAAATATTCCCACAGAAGGGCGCTGGCAAACCCAGCTGTGCACTGGGGCTCTGGGTCCCACACCGAGGCCGTTGTTCGTTCCGGAGCTCGCGCGGATGGACGATGGAATATTGGATATTCCCAATTCTGCTTTTACTCACGTGATTTACAGACTGCAGAGAGTAACTCCAGAGGCTGGTGGAGAAGGAGGATCCCAGCCAGCCCCTGGTTACTCTGCAGTTAGGTGCCTAAAAAGGGGGGTGCTGTAGCTGTCCTAGCAATAAATCTGTTAAAGCTGGAGAAACACAAGCACAGCAATGTAAGGAGGATGTGGAGCTGCTGGAGCAAATCCAGAGGAGGCCACGGAGCTGCTCCAAGGCTGGAGCCCCTCTGGAGCCAGGCTGGGAGAGCTGGGGGTGCTCACCTGGAGAAGAGAAGGATCCAGGGAGAGCTCAGAGCCCCTTGCAGGGCCTGAAGGGGCTCCAGGAGAGCTGGAGAGGGACTGGGGACAAGGACTGGAGGGACAGGACACAGGGAATGGCTTCCCAGTGCCAGAGGGCAGGGATGGATGGGATATTGGGAAGGAATTCCTGGCTGGGAGGGTGGGGAGGGGCTGGGCTGGAATTGCCAGAGAAGCTGTGGCTGCCCCTGGATCCCTGGAATGTCCAAGGCCAGGCTGGACGGGGCTTGGAGCAGCCTGGGACAGTGGGAGGTGTCCCTGACCAGGACAGGGGTGGCACTGGATGGGCTGTAATGTCCCTTCAACCCGAGGCAGTCTGTGATTCCATGAATATCAAGAAGTATAAATTGAATTCTCTGGCCCATTGCATGGCTTTAGTTTTAATCTGTTTCTGGTACTGAAAGTCATTTTAGCTTTTTGTTCAATTTATATTTCCGCTTAGAAAACTGCCAACAACCCCCCTCAAACACATTTTTTATTGTTCACTGTTGCTGTTTCTGTAGCTGCAGTGCCTGGGGAGTGAAGTTACAGAACATGGGCTGCTCTGCAATGTTTTGTTCAGATTTTGGATTAAAAGTGCCCCCTAGATATGGCAATTCAGTTTTAAGAGATGATTTAAGTACGAAGCCACTAAAAAAGGGAAGCCCCTGGCAGCACTGGAATGAAATGGATCCATTTGGCAGGCAGGGGCTTAAGCAAAACATCATTTTTGAAAAAGGTAACACCCAAAGGAAAATCTCTGAGTAGGATTTGAAAGAGGGCAACTGGGTAACTTGTGCAGGAAATAATTTCCACGTGTGAGGAACAGCAGCAGAGGAAATGTAAAATATAGATTTGAACAATGGGAAAGGCAGACAGAGTCTGGCTCATGGGCTGTGCTGAGGTGGAAATCGGTCTTGGAGACAGCAAGAGGGAGATTTGGGGGGAGAGGGAGACGCTGAGGAACTCTGAGAACGATTTTAGTTCAGTTTAGGAGAAATGTGTGGGCAGGACCTGGCAGTGGAGGTGAGGGGTGAGGGTGGCCCAGGGGAAGGACGTGAGCAAAGCCCCAGGGAACCACATCCCCAGGGATTTTGTGCAGGAAGAGCTTCTCACATAGGCACAGTCTGGGTGTGAAGGCTTTAAAAGCGATTAATATTAACGATGCCATCCTTTAAAAGTGTTGATACTGGCTGTGGCAGAGAGCGCAGAGCCTGTGGAGGGCTCATCCCTCACCTAAAGCACCTGGAGTTTGCTCCTCTCCGTTCCCAAGGAGATTTGGGAGAGAGAGGCTGAACTCTGGGGTTGGCGAGCTGGGAAATAAATCCATCCGTGAGTCATTAATGCACCAACTTCTGTGTGTGGACACATCAGCCAGGCCAGCGCTGTGGAGAGGGGAGAGAGGAGCCCACAGACCACTTCCCCTGATTGTCTGGAATTCCTGCAGAGCACAGGAATTCGTTCAGGGAGTGTGTGTGGCAATAATGCAGTAATTACAGCCTGGAGAACAGAAAAGGTTAAATCAGGTGAGAAACCCCAGTAAAGGATCTGATTCACGAGGAGTCAGGTGAGTGCTTGCAGATGGGGTTGGAGATAGCCCTGAGATCATATTGAGATATTCCCTGGGTGAAACAAGGAGCTGGGGAGGCTCCCACTGCAGGACTCCACACGGTCCCTGCTGTGGGGATGGACAGGAGAGATCTGGTCCTTGTCCAAAGCGCTGGATATCTGTTCTCTGGGAATTTCACGTGCGCTCATCCATCCACCCTTCACTTTTGACAAAGTGCTTGATGGTTGCTTGGAAGATTGTTCCTGAAACTTGGCAAATTCCCTGCTTTTATTCTCAAAAATTCCCGGTTAAATCTGCTCGTGGTCCCTCAGGATTGTATCCTGCATCACACAAAACTGGGGATCTCATCCCACATTCTGAGGTGGTTTCTGTTGCCTGAAAAATATTTGGGGGAACGACGCTTGCAAGGCACCCTGAAGGAACAGCAGTGAGAAAATAGCAGAGGGAAGCTGGAAAAGCAGAGGTGGGAATGCTCAGCTTGGAGTGGGCTGGGCCAGGATCTTGTGAGACGAGATTTTCTTGGTTTGCAATTGATTATCCTGGGAGAGTACCAGCAACTGAAGGAGCTGGTGCTGCACGTCAGCTCCTGACTGCAGAAATGCTGCCTGGGCAGGCAGGGAAAACATTCCCAGTCTGGGGGGTTCTGGGAGCAGGCACCTGGATACTGTCACTGGAAAAACAGGGGTAAAGAAACTCCTGTGGGTTTTGTCAAACAGAGGGAAAAAAAAAGTAAGATAATATCTGTTACACTTGAAAAACAAAGCAAAACATCTGACTAATTCTAAGAAGTGTTTTGTTTCCTATTTTTAATATAAATTTCTTATTTCTGATTCTTTTGCCCATTCTTCTCCTCAACAAGGGCTGTGGGAATTACCTGGATCGCCCCAGTCCTGGTGCCACGATTCATTTTTTTAAGCAGATGCATAAATTGCTGTGTCAAAGCATGAAAAATTTGCTCCATTAGTGCAGGAGAGAGGAGCAACAGGTTGATCAAAACCCTCTGCAAAATTAAATCTGATTTAGATGACGATGAGGAAAGAGCTGATTCTTGGAAATATTGATGTGTAGTGATCAGAGAAAACCAATTTGGGGGGGTTTTGAAGGATTTCTGGTTTCCAGGGCACGTGTGGACACCTGGAATGGGAGAAGGGAAGGAAAAGAAATCCACCAAAGAACAACTCCTTGTTATCTTTCGAGGCAGGAAGATGAGAACATCTGAGCCAGTGGGTAGCAAAGAATGTCAGTTATGTTCTAATCTAGATTGGTGAATAAAAAGATAATCATCAGTAAATTAGAAGAGGTGTTGAAAGCTCGGTTAATTATAGGAAATGAGGAAATTAGAGTGCTGAGTCTGACTGTTTCTGATTCACTTGTTAATTTAAAAAAAAAAAAAAGAGTGGTGGGGTTTTTTTTGTCATCTGTACTTTTGGCTCAGGTATGTAGTGATGGCACTAGGATTTTTTAATTTGATTTAATTTTTAATAGCTCCTCAGATTAGGGGTTTGTCTTTGGCTGAGCATTGTCTGGAGGAGATTGTGGTTTTAATGCATCTCTCTAAGGCCAGGAGTTGTTTTCTACTGCACAGAGCCCGAGTTCCTGCTGACCGTGGAGTGGAACACAAGAACTCTGCTGCCTCTTAAATCAGAGTCGTTTGTCCCAAAGATTTTAAGAAAAAATTAAAATTGTAGCTTGAGAATCTCCGTATCTTATTTTTAACTCCTGATTAAATTCAGTGTGTGAGAGGGAGAAGTAGTTTGACCGGAGGAGTATTAAGAAATGTTTTAGCCAAGTTTTTGTGCCATAAAAAGCATCATTTATTTTTGCATTTACTTTAGGAATTTTCTATTTTTAGTCTTTTTTACTCTTTCTTTGAGTATTTGCCCAGCAAACAGATGCATTTAAATGATCCATAAAGTCCCTTTCAGAGGTCCCCAGAGATATCATCACCCATCAAATTTCTGATTTTTCGTGTTTATTCTTGGAAGTAGCTTCTTTACACGAAATTAATGAAAAACTCTTGATTTTTCAGACTTGGTTAAGCACTAATTCGGAATAAACCCAAATCTTTCTTGCAGTGCCTCTTGCAGTTTGGAAATCACTTATGAAACCACACTGGAATTATTGGATGAGTTACAGAGAATGGAATATTGGCTGTTGGCAAAGGAATTGGGTGAAACAGAAATCCAGTGCTCCTCCGGGACTGGAAAATCAGCAGGAAAGCTTCCCAGGAACTTGGAAAGCCATTTCCTTATATTTTTAGGGGACTTTTGCATATGTACAGAATTTCCTGAATTTACGGAGAGGTTCTTTAAATAGCAACAGCAACAAATATGATGCCTAAATAAATAATTCCAGATGGTCCAGATATTGAACTGCAATTATATTGGAAAGGGCAACATTTCAGCATCTCAGGGCCTCTCTGCAAGTTTATGGATAGAATATTGTCCACATCAAACTCTCGTCCTTTAATCCCTTTTTCCCTTTGTATGCTCCATGGCAGGGGTTGGAACGAGCTGAGCTTTAAGATCCCAAATTCCAACCCAAATTACTCAAGGATTCTCTGATTCTTTGATTCTAGGAGGAAAAGATTCAGGAGCAGAGTGATTTTTTTTTTTTTCCAACATTCTGTGGAGTAAATCTCATGCTCAAAGGATAATTATAATAATTTGACAGGATAAATTCTTTATAATCCTTTGATAAACAGTTTTCACGTCCAAATTCTGTTTCAGCCAGAGTAGCAATTGCAAAAGGTGATATTTCCGTGGAAAAAGGTGAAGAGGAGAAGAAACACATCCCCAGACTTTGTGTCAAAGGGGGATTTGATCCTCCTCCATTCCCCTTTCCTGGTATTTTTTTAGCTGGGGATGATATTTTGGTCAGCCCAAGACAGGAAGAAAATGTGCATTTTCCTGACTTCTTGCCCTCTGTGAGAGGTTCTCCTTAGTGCCAGTGGAAGGGGGCTAAGCAGGCTGAGATCCTCCAGCAGCTCTGTTTTTTTGGGAAAAGCTGGGACTGTGGCTGTGCCCAGCTCAGCCCTTCAGCCGTGGGGCAGAGCTTCATCCCCTGGGCTGAGCAGCAAAATCTGTGGAACTGGGACCTGGGAATGAATTTTATCCACTCAGTGGATAGAAATCTACCAGAGCTAGCCTGGAACTCCTCGTGATGTGGGGACAGGGAAGGGGGAAGCTCCAACGAGCAGAGATCCAATGCCCAGGTCAGTGCTGCTGATCAATACCTGCCTTGTGCTGCTCCCTTTTTCCCAATCTGGGAACGAAACTCCAGATCATTTTAGTGAGGGGGTAATTTATAAGGGGATCTTTATTTGAAGGCCTTCAGGGGCTTTTGTGGACATCTTTCCATAGCTGCCCCTGAAGGCCTTCAAATAAAGATCCCCTTATAAATTACCCCCTTACTGAAATGATCTCGAGTTTCGTTCCCAGGTTGGGAAAAAGGGAGCAGTGCAACCCCTGCTGCCAGCCCGCAGGGAGCCAGGATGGGGCAAACCCCAGGCCAGGGAGACTTTTCCAGGGTTTAACCCACAGGAAACGTCCCTCACTCCGTGATTTGCTCAGGAACATTTGCGTGGGGGCCACGGGGGTTTGTTGCCACGCTGGAGTGTGGCTGACTGTGAGAGGAATAAAGGATATTATCTGAGGGCCTGTTTCCTCCCGTGACGTTCGCTGGGTGTGGGGACAGGGCAAATCTCACCCTGCAGCCTGAATCCTGAATCCTTGCGTTCCTAAAACTTGGAAATCCCATCTAGGAGATGTCAATCCCAGTCTCCCACTCAGACTCACATCGGAAAATAAGCAAATCCAGCAAATCCATTCCTTTTTTTGTTGTTTTTTTTTTTCTTCCCCCCGTTTCTTTCCTCCTCCTTAACTTTGTCTAGGAACTGTGGAACCGCTTTAATTGATGTGGGGGTTATTACCGCAGGTTTGAGCTAAGGTTAATAAAGCAGAAATTTAATAGATACATTAAAATGTCTGGGAGAGTGGCTGAAGGTTCTCGTGAGCGCTGGCATTGACCTCGCTGCACTTAAGGGCTCTGAGTCAGACTCCTGACGCCACGAGGCACAGGGAGAGTGGCAATGCATTTATGCCTCGGGTGTAATTCAGCCTCACAAGCTCTGGGCCTTCTGGTGCGCTAGGAGTTATGTCAGGCAAAAAAAAAAAAAGGCAAAAAAAAGGGTTTTTTCTAGTTGAAGGTTGTTTAAATTCATTTTCCCCTGCAGTTTTGTTTATTGGTGGTTAAAATCTCGGTATCAATCGTTTGTAGCTGCTCGCTTGCAGTAATCGATAAAAATGGATCAGAGATGAGGAAGGCAGCATCCCTGGAATAATTAATCTTGTTTCTTTCTCCAAAGGCTCTGGATTTTGGCCTCGATCCCCGTGCACGTGGCATGTGTCCCTGCTTTAGAAGGGGCCGGGTTCATTACGCAAAGGGAACATGGTGAAAGCAACGCCGTGACACTTCTGGTCCTTTCACGGAGCCACAGACAAATTTGGGGTTGCAGGGGCCCTAAAGCCCATCCCATCCCACCCCTGCCATGGGCAGGGACTCCTTCCACTGTCCCAGGCTGCTCCGAGCCCCGTCCAGCCTGGCCTTGGACACTGCCAGGGATCCAGGGGCAGCCACAGCTCCTCTGGGAAATTCATTCCAGCCCCTCACCACTCTCACAGCCAAGAATTCCTTCCCAATATCCGAGCTAAACTCCCTCTCAGTTTGAATCCATTCCCCCTTGTCCTGTCACTATGTGCCTACGTAAAAAATCATTCTCCCATCTCTTCTTAAGTCCCCTTCGAGTACCGAAAAGCCAAATTTGAATAGATGTAATCGTTTGCATTTTTCTCGTGGCAAATTTCAAACCAAAAATGCGAATTGCCTTTCATCCAAAGGCTCCTTGCTTGGACAGCTGGGCTTCACTGGAATTGTAGTTCTGCCTGTAGAATTTGCTTCTTCCTGAGGAAGTTTTCCTCCTTGAACTTCTGAGTTTTCGCTCTGCTCTGGGGGCTGGGTGTGCCTTGTTCAGCTGGACCTGTGCATGGACCATTAGTTTGCCATAAAGACATCTCAAATCAGTGGGAATTCATCCCAGGCACTGCCAAATGCATTTTAAACCCTTACACGAAGCTGAAACACCCCACACTGCCTCGAACTCTCCTTGGACAAACTGCGGATTGTCCGGATCTCCCTGACTCCAGTGCAACAAGTCACATGTTTGTAATTAAGCTCATGGTTGGAATCGAGATGAAGATGGGGCTGCAGAGAGAATCAATGATTGCTGCAAGAGTCATTTCCTTGCGCGAGGCAATTGAGCTGCCCTGAATATTAAGCTCTCCTAATTGAAATGACATATTCACATATGCGTTTATGTGTGGAAAAAGCAAGCCAAGAAACCTCCAGAAAACAAAAGCTCGTGGCTTTTTCGTATCAGTTTCCAAGAAGGAAAACAAAACAAAAAAATAATAGTGAGACATGATGGAATAAAGCTTCATTCTGGACTTGAAATGGTTTCAAATATTGCCTGAAAAATTAAATTCTGAGGATATCACTGCTGAAGAGAACCCAAGTAATCACTAAATATTTACCTTGTTGCCAGCCTGACGTTCTAAACACTCACCAAGACAACAGTGGAGCCAAAGTGGAGCTTCTGTGTTATTATTTTAGTCTGAGATACAGCAAGTAAATAAGGGGAAAAAGCTGAAATTCTTTGCTCGTTTCTGGCGCTGCTTCCAGCAGGAAAGCATGGAACAGAACAGACTTCTGTTTTTATAACATGGCTATCAGTAATGGGCTAAAAATACGTCCTGTGATTGAAGTGTTAAGTGCTGAATTGATTATTTCTATTAGCATTCACAGCTATTGGGAGTGGATTTATTAAAAGCTCCCTTGCAGCAGCAATCCGGAAACATTTACAAGGATGTGCACTTTTAATGGAATAGCTGAGCTGCGCTCTCCGGGCGAGTGGGAGGGATTATGGAATGCCAGTGATTATCTGCAGTTGGAAAAACAGGGAAATCCGAAGCATATGTGCTGTATGTGTGTAATTTGGAGTGACAGGACACGGGGAAGGGATTCACACTGAACGAGAGGAGGTTTGGGTGGGATATTGAGAAGGAATTCCTGGCTGGGACGGCGGGGAGGGGCTGGGATGGAATTCCCAGAGAAGCTGTGGCTGGCCCTGGATCCCTGGCAGTGTCCAAGGCCAGGCTGGAGCACCCTGGGATAGTGGAAGTTGTCCCTGCCCATGGCAGAGGGTGGGACAGTAAAATCTTTCAGGCACTTTCCAACCCAAACCGTTCCACAATTCCCTGATTCTCCAAGCGTGTCCCTGTGAGGAGCACGCTCTCCTGGCACGGTGTGTAACTCCACGGTGCGCTGTCCTGGTGATTCTCCCTGGGATGTGTCCCTGTGGGATTTCTCCATCTCCCCACGTGCCAGTGCAGCGTGGAACATCTCATCCGAGAGCCCTGAGCTGGTACCAGCTGGGTTGCTCCCAGAGCCACTGCGGCCTCCAGGCCTGCAATGCTGGGAGCTGACTCTGCTCCCTCTGCCTTGACCAGAACCAATCCCAAAGGTGATTACCAGCTCTTAGTAATTAGCACAGGAGAGGCAGAAAGTAAGCAGGAAATGGTGCGAATTAAAAGAAAAACAAGAAATAACAAAACGAGGACACTCACCTTGTAGGCAAGTGTTTATTAATTAAAAATATTAAAGGAAAAAATAGCCTAATGCAGATGGAATCTATCTGTGAAAGAGAACCTTTAAGAGAGATATTAAGGGAAAAAATATGTGCAGAAAGTTTATGTGAAGCAAAGGATACGTGTTCTGGGAGCACAGTTAATTATCTTTATCTTGAAATGACTTCTAGATCCTGCAGATGAAATTGAGAAATAGTGCTGAACTTAAACATAAATGTGGGGGGTTAAAAACCCCGACAAAAGTAAGTTGACTGTAGCTACTGAAGGGAATGAGACACGATCCCAGAATCCCAGGCTGGTTTGGGTTGGAAGGGACCTTAAAGCCCATCCCATCCCACCCCTGCCATGCACAGGGACACCTCCCACTATCCCAGGGTGCTCCAAGCCCTGTCCAGCCTGGCCTTGGACACTGCCAGGGATGGAGCATCCACCTCTTTTCACACCTGTGTCCACAGTGGAGGAGAATTTTCCATATGGGGCTTGTGGACTGTTGGTGATTTCTGACCCTGACTTCAGAAGAGTCTGAGAATCACCCAGTGAGATCCTGATTTCCCAGCTCCCACAGGAGTCTCCTGTCTGTGGCCACTGAGCTGTCTGGGGCTGCTCCTGATACCATCAGGAACCACTGGTCCTTAGCTTGCAGTGCCTCCACCTTTCATCTCAGTGTGGGCGATGGCAGAGGGGCGACGGAGGAGGAAGTTGTCCCTTTGATTTGGTCACCAGGATTCCCTTGGGTGGTGTGGGAAAAGCAGCTCCCCGTGGCAGAGGATGTGGGTGAGAGCCCAGCACTGGGGTGTGAGTCCAGCACAGAGCAATCCCTGCTTGGGGACAGCAGAGAAGGACAAAAGGGCCGTGCAAAATCTGCAAAACCAGCAGCAGACACTAGTGTGGGAGGCAGAGATTCCGTGTGTTCCTTAATTAGTCAGATGGATCATCCCATGACTTTGGGTTTGCTTGGAGACTTGTGGTTTCTTATTTCTCTTCTTGGGAGGCTTTTCTGAGCCCATCACACCCCACACAGCCAAGGGTTTGCACAGTGAATGGGGCTCAGCCTGAGCTTCCATGTGCAAAGTCTAAAAGGATCTTTTATGACACCTCTGGAAGGGACAGAATCGTGGAATCGTGGAATCCCAGAAGGGTTTGGTTGGAAGGGGCATTAAAGCCCATCCAGTGCCACCCCTGCCATGGGCAGGGACACCTTCCACCATCCCAGCGTGCTCCAAGCCCCGTCCAGCCTGGCCTTGGGCACTGCCAGGGCTGGGAATTGCGGATAACTCTGCACTGGGATGAGCCAGCAAGGACAGACATTTGCTTTTAGGTTCAGGTAATTTCTACAAAATTAAAAATTACTCTCCTCCACTTTCTGAGAATGTCGTACGCAGCAAACTTGAGTTCAGCATACACAGACAGGATTTTTTCCACCCCTGACCCATAAATACTCTGCTTTTGCATTTGTGAATCCTTCTTTTCCAGCTGTAGCTTTCCCACTTGGGAGAAGGCACTGTGGAAGTGGCACACGGAGCAGTGGTGAGAAGGGATGCATTTTGTGCCTTTCCTCACTGCAGTTTCCATAATTCCCAGTACGAAAACGGGATATTTTAAACTGGTATTAGTTATTAAATCCTTAGAAGAAGAAGCCAAAGAGTCACCAGAATTTGTGTAGTAGTTTTAAATGTGTGATTTCTTTTGGTTTGGTTTTTAACTCCTCCGAAGCCCTGGGATATTCCATCCAGCCCACCAGCTCCTGGGAGTCATTCCCTGATATTTTTCTCCTTCTTTAGCTGGTGAGGGAGCTGAGGACTGTGGATTTATCCCTGGAGTGAGGCACCCTAAAATAAGTGTTCATTTCAGCAGTCCCACACGACCACAGATAAATCTCTTTGTGTTAAATCTCAAAGTATTGGAAGCCTGTTGGGAAAAGGAACCCTGCTAGGGTTATAAATACCTGGATTTGGACATCTGAATTCTAAATTTTAAATTCTAAATTCTGATTTTAAAATTCTAAATTTTAAATTCTAAATTCCGCCGAATTTTCCGGCTGAGAGCGCTCATCCAACTGAATTCTAGGCAGAACTTTCAGTCCTTCTGATGGTTAAAACAAACTCTTAATGACTTTTCCGTGACAAATGACCAGATCGTAGTGGAAAGGCAGGTGTGCCCTGAAACCTGCTTTGTTTTAGTGCAAAGCCAATGGTGAATTTTGGTTGTGGGACCTCTGGCACTCCTTTCTGCTGCTGGAAAATCCCGTGCAGTGTTTAAGCTCCGTAAGCACCCCGTGGGGATATAATGAGGGAGAAAAGAGGCTTGGGACAGAGCCAAGAGGGTTTGCCTGGCTCTGTGTCCCACCCCCACGCTCCATCCGCTGGGAATTCAGCTCCAGGGAAACCCTGCATCCTCCTCTGGCCTTTACGGATCTGCATCCAGAACGATGCAGGAGAAAAGATGGGAGAAAACCAATAATTTGTTCTTTAAAACCGTGCAAGTTAGGTTGGAAAAAAAAAAAAAAAAGAAATAATGAAAAAGGGGCCTTTCTGGCAGAGCTGATACTTTTAATGAGGTTTACTGATAGTTTTATTCAAATGTGACCTTTGCAGGAATCAAAGTCTAGCAAAAAAAAAAAAAAAAAGGCCTAAATGCCACTTTATTATAGTGACACACACTGGTGTCGCTGTATTTTAGGGTCTGTCAGCATTTCCATTATAAACTTCCAGAATTTTAAATTGAACTCTGCTATAAAATCTGGATCTGAAACACTCCCTGTGTTTAGGAGCGTGTTTTAGTTTAAAAAAATAAATGTCTGTCTCTGTTCCTACACCCCCTTTTCTTGAGAAAGGGTTTCTGGTGGAGTAATTCTTTGCTGGGAGGAATTACTGATTCTACCTGGACAAAAAGCTTTGGGAAGAGTCCTGTGCCTTGAAAAATTCAGCTAAAATGAGTTTGGAGTCAGTTTTCCTCTTTCTCATGAGAAATCAAAACGCTGTAATGCTTTTTTGCAGGATTCTTTGTCTCCCTTTTGTTTGTGGCACCACTTGCAAGGAAAGGGAATTTTATAGGGTTTCATTATTATCACAGAACCTTTGGATGTGGGGTTCCAAAAAGGTGTGAAAATCTATTTATTGCAGTCCCTGACAATCTCGGGGTGACACTGCATTTAGCACCTACATTTAGGGCATTTTTGGGTTTTCTCTGTGAAAGCTGAGCAAGAAATTCCTAAAGAATCTGAAGAATCTGAATTTTCCCTCTTGAGCTTTCTGCTGCTCAGGAATTTCCCATCAAGAGGTTGTAGTCAGAATTGATTATTCCAGGTTTTCCTCATAGATTTTCTGTTCCTGTTTTCTGGTTTGTGAAAAATTTTCTGTCCTCCATCTTTATAATATCTTTATGTATATATATCTATATATATATATATATATGTATAGAGTTCAATCACAATTCACTGATGTTATGTCCCACTCCCAGTTTCTGTTATTTCCTTTAAATTTTAACCTTGCTTAAGGTCTCTGGACTAATTTCTGAATCTCACTTTTAAGAAGGGACATCAAAATAAGTATTTTTGCTCATCCTGTGTCGTCCTCTGAGTGTTTAAAAATAAGCAGCCGATGTTTCCGTGGCCTGGTTTACCTGCCCTATGAAGAGTTTTCCAACAAATATCAGCTTAAAAAAATTCCAAAATTAATATCAGCTCACACCAGACACTGCCACAAAGCCCAGTTTCAAGCTGTGCTGGTATGTTGTTCAACAAAGCCTGGACTAAATCCTGCTGGAAAGACAGGGAGACATCCCAGAGCCATTGTTACATCCTTCCCTTTACATTTCCTAAAATAAACCAGACTCATTTTCTCTCCCCTTCTGTTTTTCATGAATAAAGTTTCAGAATTAGTGATTTATTAGCAAAAAGGGTCTGAAAGCCATGAAGAGATTCTTCTGTGTGGCTGCATCATTTACTTTGAAATGTTAAGTATATCTATATATAGTCAGCAGGTGGATTTTAATGTCTGTGGATATATATATATGTATTTTCCCCCAAATTAGTTTTCCCAGCAGCATGTGCTGATTAGAGAAATGACAAGAAAATCTGATGATGACTGAAGAAAGTTTTTCTATAAAGAGATCATTTCAAGGGCAAGAGCAACTTCTGGTGCCTCTCATCCTGGAGCACGGGGAACTGAGCAGGGAATAATCTCGGCATGGAATTGTGCCTTGTGTTTCCCACCACCCTCACGTTCTGAGAGTTGATATAGGTAACTAATCCCACTCTGATAAGTCACTTCTTAGCGTGTGTTTCTCTTTCAAAACGTGGATGCGGCTCCAATTAATACTAATTGGATTTATGGAGGAAAATACCCTGTAGGACTTTCGGGCTAGGTTGGTGTAAGAGCTGTGTGTCTTGGAATGTGATCACGGCAGAAGCACTGCCAAAAACATTCCCACCAAACCTACCCATTTTTATCCGTTTTTCTCCTTATTTGTAGCAAAAACAGTTGTTTGTAAACCAACCTCCTACGAAACAGAGCGTGGGGCCTGCTCAGTAGAACTATGGGAGGAAATATATTAAAATATAAACATCAAAAGAAGGAACGAGGTTGTTAAGTGTGCAGTGCTGGTGAGTGCAGGGACAAAAAGGACATTAAAGGCCAGAGTAAAGAGAATTCCATGGGGAGCTGAACCTTTGAGTAGCTGCTCACGTGTGCAAGGAGCTGTGAGTTGGAGCTGCTCAGCTGTGGGCCGAGAGCTGCCACCTGCTTGGGATGGGAGCTGGGGCTGCAAGAGGAAAAGAAAAGCCTCTGTATTTATCTGGCTTGTAGTTCCTGACAGCTTATTGCCATCATTGTTCTGCTATTTTGCTGTCCAGTGGAGGAATTTGTATCTTGTGCTTCTCACAGAACACCGGCTTCGTTGGTTGTTGTTTTTATAGAAGAGCGAGGGGACGTCACAGCAATTAAAAGGTGTTTGTGAGCAGCCTGGAGCTGGATTTTCAGCACAGTCAGCAAGAAAAAGCCTCCCAGTCTGGTTTGCAGCACTGAAATATAGATTATCCAAGCTGGGGTCACGGGCAGCAGCCGGAAATCTGTGCAGGCTCGGGGGCGTGGGGCTGTGTGAACAAATCTGCATAATCGCGCCTCGAAATCCCGGCACGTTCCACGAGCAGCGACTTCCCCAGTGCAGCCACACTTGTTTGGGCTCTCCCACCTTCCCAGCGACGAAAATCAAAGCCCAAATATGTGACAAAGTATTTATAGCTAGTTATTGACTGTTGTTGTGGAGGATGGAGATGCATCTCCTCTCCCAGCGAGTTCCATATGCTGTATGGATCCGTAGGTGGTGTTCCCGTGCGTTCGGGGATCTGTCTATTAACTCGTTTGAGCACCAAATGATTTGCTTGTTCTGTTTGTTTACCCAAAGCCAAGCTAAACTTGGCTAATGGTGTCATGGGCATTTAAAAATATCCTTTTTGCCTCATTAGGCAGCCAAGCTGGGGGAGAGTTGCTCGGAGATGTTGTGTGGTGCCTTGGGGGTTTTCAGGGCCTGACTGGTTTTAAATCCGAGGAAGTTTGGGTGGATTCTGGAGAGGAAGATTGGACTGGAATTCTCCTCCCAGCTTGGACTGTGCCCTGATTGTGACGCTGAGGAGATGCCACGACCTCCTGCGCGTTGTAGGTGCAATGTTAGGTAGTTTGTTAATTCCTAATTCTCCTGTTCCTTATTTCCCATCCCCGTCTGCAGTAAAATTCTCAACGAGATCAGGCTTTACCTCCTGCCTCGTCTCAGAATTAGCTCCAATTAGGGCTTATTCACCCAGCATTAACGAGGAGGTCAGTGCATGCCACAGATTTCCTCCAGGATGTGTAACAGGAATATCCAGCAGACATCCAAAAGCCACATCCCACGTCAAGGCAAGGTTCTGCCCTTAGGACCATCCCAAACGTCCCAGAATCCTCACCCTCATCCCAGCAAAACATGAATATTCCCATTCCTTTTCTCTGTATCCCTGTGTGCCTTTGCTGGGTGCTTCCAGAGCCTTGATGACTCGCTGGAAATGCTCTTGTTCCACTCCTCTCCCAGGAACTTTTCCCTCATTTTCAGTCGGGAAGTTTCCCCTTTTTCCTGCTTTGCTGGGCCAAACACTGTGGTTGTTACCACCATGGGAGCTGGGTATGGCGCTGGGTTTAAAATTAAATTTCAGCACTTGACTGGACATGTACTGGCATGAGAAAAATCCTTGGATGTGGAAATCTCACGTGACCTTGGGGAAAAATTGATTTTCTGTCTATAAATGGTCTTTTTTTTTTGAAATACAAATCATTGCAAAAATGAATAAAGCTGATCAAGTATTGCTAAAGTCAGCCTTAAAGTCCAAACAGTAAAATCCCCAGAGATCATTGTAGAATGTAGGAAAAATAGAAAAATCCAATATTTTGGACCAACTTGGTTTTAAATGGATGAGATTCCATCAAGGGTAGAGGAGATAAATATTGATCTAAATCCCAAGTAGTGGCTGTAGAGTCATTAGAATTATTTTGTCTTTACCCTGAATTAGAGGGAAACTGAGTGCCCAACAGGTTGAGATTTAAATTGGAGTTCTATCTTTGAGATTAATTTTACAAAATAATCCCAATTTATAAAGGCAAAGGCACAGGGGGTGAATTTAAAAACTCTGTGAGGGATCCCTGGAGGTGTCCAAGGAAGCCTGGATGTGGCACTCAGTGCTCTGGGCTGGTGACAAGGTGGGGATTGGTCACAGCTTGGACTGGATGGTCTTGGAGGTCTTTTCCAACCTCAATCATTCCATGATTCTCCAATATCTTTGTGTTTTGAAAAATCCTGCTGAAATATCAACAAGAAATAGGACGGGGGTTTAAAACCCTACTGCTTGTTATGAAATATGTCAGGTTTTTTTTCTTCTTTTTTTTTGGGGAGGTGGTTATTTTCCTCAGAATTACAGTGGGAGCAAAAATAGGCACATCCTTCAATAATTTGGAATCCATGGATGCTTTTGGTTCTGGTGTCGTGAACACAATATAAATGGAACTCGTTTTCTTTTTTTAGGGAGATACAGCTGCAGTTGCTTTTAGATATTCCAAGGCAGTAACCTCTGTAAATGACAGTTAAGGAATACATCTAAAAATGCCTACTGGAGCCTTGTAAACCAGGAACGAATTTCAGATGTCAGCTAAGGGAGGAAAATGCTGGATGTGGAGCAACTGGAAAGCTTGCAATGAGAAACTGGGGTTTAAAGATAAACAGCTGAGGGCAGCTGCTCTTGGATTGCACCACATACAAAGATTTAACTGCCACCACAACGAAAAAAATCTTGTATTAATTGTAGCAGAACAGAACTCTTTTTTACCCTAAAAAATGTGCTCCTTTTTTTTGAGGAACAACAATCCCAACTTTGGAATGTTCTGATTTTTCCTGAGGGTTTTGGTGGCACCAACAGAGCCCAGGCTGGGTTTGTTCTGCTTATCCAGTAAGCAGAAGAGATGTCTCCAGCCTGGAAATTGGAGTTGGACCTCTAAAGGTCCTTTCCAAGCCAAACCATTCCATGATTCCGTGGGATTTTTGGATCTCGTGCAGGGAGATGGTGCTGAGCTGTGGGAGCTGGAAGGGTTTGTTCCTGCCTTTGGAGAGAGCAGGGATATCTTTGAGCTCCTCTTGCCCTGGTGACGAGGGAGAAGCTTTGCAGAGCTACTCCACTGGCTCGGTGACAGCTTGGAAACTCCCTCATCCTGAGGTTATTCCTTGTGGATCCCGTTCTGCTGGCTCTGGTGGTGCCTCTTCATGTGGCCGTGACAGCAGGGCTTGGAGAACTGGCTCCACAATTTCCATGTCTCTGTTCTGCAAATCAGGCACACAGGAATAGATAATGGAGGAGATACGGAGACCTGCATGCTTGAGTGTAGAAAGGAGCAAATTAATGGGAAAAACAAATTAGGAGTATTTTTATTTGCATCATTCCCATTAAGAAAACATTCTTTTATCCCAAGAAAATGGAGCCTGCGCTAGATTTTGAACGGGGGATATTAAAAGAAGCCTGGGTTGTTTTATTTTTTTCTCCCTGCAGTCTGACAGGAAGCAGCAAGTGATTGCAGAGCAGAAAACTCTGCTCCACCAAACACATTCCAGCCATTCCTTCACCCACCACGCTCCTGCCTGGAGCTGAGGGGAGGCAGGGGAAGGGAAAGTGCCAGGGAAGTTGACATCACCCCACGGAAAGTAAACAAAGGCACCCAGGGCACCACCAAACCTGCACTTGGTGTGGTTCTGTAAATCCTGGGGTGTTTATCCTCAGACCCCAAGCGAGCCTCCGGAGCGGCCTGCAGGCCTGGAAGGGCTGCAGAGGCTGCATCCAGGGTGAGAGAATGAATTCCCTGCTCCGTGTGTGAGCACCATTCTGCCCCTGGATGAGGCAGTGTGGGCACAGGGGGCTGCAGTGTGATCTGGGGTAAAACTGCACCTTTCCTGCTTGGATTGCTTCCCGTGGAGAAGGGTGGGATCCTGCAGGGGTCTTGCAGCTGTCCAGGAGATCCCAGAGCCGGGAGAGAGGGGAAGGTTCTCCCCAAGTCGTGTGGCTTCACTCCTAAAGCCGTGGCCGCGCTTCCCACGGCGGAGAACTCCTGTTCTCATGGATGGGGGCTTGGATTTCGCTGCTTTTATCTGGGAGTCTGCAAAGACTCAGGTTGTCACAGGGAACTTTCTCCTGCACCAGGCCACAGTTTCCTGCCACACCTTCTGGGCGTTTTCTGCTTCTGTGCCTGGCTAAAACTCCGGGCACTTCCATCCAAATAATGATGCACAAACCAGGAATTCCAAACTGGGGCTTCTTCCCTTTCTGTCTCTGATCTTATTAAAACCCAGCAATTTCCAGATTGGATGGTGAGAAGGAATTCCAGAGGCTGTCACAGGGCAGTATTTACAGCATGATTTTAAGGAGTGAAAAGATCATCACAGAATCCCAGAATGGTTTGGGATGGAAGGAACCTTAAAGCCCATCCCATTCCACCCCTTCCCATGGGCAGGGACACCTTCCACTGAACCAGGCTGCTCCAAACCCCATCCAGCCCGGCCTGGAACACTTCTAGGGATGGGGCACCAACAATTATGGATCCTTGTTGCTAATTTTTATTTTTTTTAGTTCCAATGGACATGGCTCAGTGTAGATAATTTACCATTTATCAATGATGAGGGCAGCAGACGCCTAAAATTCATTTATTCCCCTCCTCTCTATTTTTTCCATAATTCCCAGAGATCGGTTAGGATCTCTCCATTTTCCCTGGCAAGATACAAGCCTGCCGTGGATTCAACAAATTGACTTGATGTAGAATTTGATAATTTCTCCTTTCAATCTGATTTTTAAGCACCCTTCCTTAGGCTTCTCTGTAAAAACTCTGGCTTCGTTGTGCTTCCCGAGCCCCAGCCTTGCTCCTCGGCCCCGTACCTGAGCAGGGCGATGCTCTGGGGGGTCACTGCTCCTGTTGTCAGCTGTGAGGAAGGTTGGAACATTCTCCTCCGTGGCATCCTTCCCACAGCTGTCATTGCTGTCTGCAAGTTTATTCTCAGCACAGTGTGAAGCTCTCAGCCCCGCAGAAGGGCAACACTTCCCCTGGAATTGCGAAGACACGAGTTTTATATTCAGTTTGCTCTTGAGCAGAATGGAGCTTGTTACCAGGTCCTCTTCCCTCCTTAAATTCAGGATTGGTGTGCATTGTTCAGGGAATTTTGGGCCAATTTGCTCCGAGTGCTGCATAAATGTGTTTTATTATGACTCAGAGAAGGTTTTCTGGTTAGAAAATCGTTGCAATGGAGATAATGTGCTATTGAAGGCCAGTCTTCTAAAAATACAGAAATGGTTTTTCTTAACACAAAAACCTTGTGTTGCCACACAGACTCAACGAATTCTGAGGGGTAAGGAAGAAAGCTTCATTATCCCTGAAAAACAGGGCACTTCTTTATGTATCCCTGAATTCCAGTCCCAGTCTGGTTGCACTCACCTCCTGGAAATGGGACACGGCTCCAGGATTTCTCTGGGATGGATGTGCACATGGATATAAACACCACATCAACAGGAATAATCTCCCAGAGTTATCCTGATGCACACAGAATGCATTTGGGAGTGGGGAATGCTATTGGAAGCTGGGAATTATCTGAAAGGTTCATCGGGGATAGCAAAACCTCGTGGCTCCACAGACATCAAGATACCTGGTGGAGAAGTAACCCTCATAAGGAAAATATGGAAATCATTGGCAGTAGAACAAATAGCAACGCACGGAATAAAGAGGAGGGAAGAGGAAGTAACTGGCAGGGAATAGCACATGAGAATTTTACAGGGAAAGTTGGTGGCATCCTGTGAGTTCCCAGCTTTTATGGCTGTGGTGGTGGCAGCAGCAGCAGCTCTGGACCTCCCAGACCTGTGTGGTTCCTTCCTGCTCTGTTTTTCAGCTCTGTAAATCAGGGCTCAAATCTCATTCTCCATCTGAATTCTGTTGCATAGGAGGTCATTTCTTACAGAAAAATTCTTGGCTGTGAGGGTGGGGAGGCCCTGGCACAGGGTGCCCAGAGAAGCTGTGGCTGCCCCTGGATCCCTGGAAGTGTCCAAGGCCAGGCTGGACGGGGCTTGGAGCACCCTGGGGTAGTGGAAGGTGTCCCTGCCCACGGAACTGGATGAGCTTTAAGGTCCCTCCCAACCCAGTCCCTCCTGTGATTCCATGATTCTGTGATTTACTTAAGCTCATTCTCTCCAAAACCAACTGGGATGGCTCCTGCACCTTGGGCCAGCCATGGCCATGTGCTTGCAGGCTCTAAAATGTTAGATTTTTCACTTCAAACTGCAGGGAAGGCAGAAATATTTCATAAATGTCCAGGTATTTGAAGCAAAAAAGGGATTTATATTTGTTGATGCAGAAATTCCAGAAAAAACAATTGCTAAGGCAGCTTTGAAATTATTGCATGGGAGAGAAATGAGGCTGAGGGAGCAGGAATTTTCACTGTGTGAAGGAAGCTGGAGCTGTGGTTTCGTGAACTGGGGATCAGCTGTTACCTGCTCACAGGAGAGCTCTCCAGCCCTGCTCTTGTGGGCATAAAAAATTCCAAAAGCACAAGGTGGAAATTAGTGGACGTCCAAAACCGGTTCTTCCAGCCTGGTGCTGGTGCAAAGGGAGCATCAGACCACGGCAGGTTCAAAACCAGGTTAGTTTTTTGTCCCAAGGAGCAGGAATTCCACTGAAGTTGTTGTTTCCCCACCAGGCAGTGGTTCTCCGTGCTCAAGGCATCCCTTGGTAAGGGTGTGTGGATGCTTCCAGCCTCCAAAGGGGATGCAAAATCCAGATTCCTGATGGATGCAAATGCTCCGGGCTGGGTGGAACAGCTGGAGGAACGAGCAGGGCAGGACCTGCTCCTTGCAGCTTCCAGCCTGAATTCCTCATGCCACCCCTGCTTTGCCTCCCCACAGAGATCGCCTGCCCGTTCCACGTCGGTCTCCTTGCTAATTCCCAGTTCAGTGTTTGTTCCTGAGCGGCTGCAGCGCTCACAAGTTTCCTGGATCCTTTCCATCTCGTGTTTGGGGCTGACATCACCATTCCTGGAGCGAATTCCTGCTCCTCCTTGGGGCTGACCTCTGGCTCCCCACTGAGTGCCTTGTCCTGGCATTTGGGAATGCTGCCTTTTGCTCCTGGGAGGAGCCATGCAGGCAGAAACTCCTTTGATTTCAGGGGTTCCTCAGACATTTGCCATTTGTTGTAATTTAAGATTTTAAAAGTGAGCTGGACACCCTTTATTGGGATATTGGTTCTCACCGCTCTCTCCGGAATCTATTTCTGTCACCGAGATTTGAGAGCTCCTTGGCTCTGTGGGATTTTTATTTTCCCTTTTTTTAGTGTTCAGATGAATCTGCTGAAGGTTGCATCCCTTTCATTCCACAGCCATGGAATAAGGAGCTGATTTGTCCTAACGATTTGCTCCTGTATGCTGCTGAAACCAAACCAACATTTTCTTTCCACTGCTTGGAATTGCACAATTGATATTTATTGCTCAGTTCCTCAAGGAGGATAAGTGACCAGTTCCTAAAAGGACAGAAAAAAAGGATACCTTTGCAGGATTAACTTTAAAGCATAAATATTTATTTTTTAAACTACTCAATCCTACTGTCCTTCAAGCTCAGGGATAATAAGGTCAGAGAGGAGACACAGATTCCATGGAGAAGTTTGTCAAGTTTATTATAGAACTTGTAATTTCTTCTTTGCTCCCCATTGGCATTTGAGTAGCAGGAGTGCAGAGTCTAATAATCAATAGCAGTGAGAGAATTTTCCTGGGGAAATATTTGGAGGACAGGGCATTGTAGTGGTTGGAATCTGGGCTGGGAATCTGATTTGATGAATTTATCCAGACAAGCTATTTAACTTTGGAGTGACTCAGCTTCCCTATTTTGAAGCAGAATTACCAGTAAGACATTAAATCTAGATGTTATTAATGGGAAATCAAGTTACATTGCTGAAGGTATAAAAGAAATGGTTCATATCCTGCTTTAAATATAACGATTTTCTCACTTCCAGTAACTTGTGAGGCCGTAAAAACAGCCTCCATTACAACTGAAATCAAATTGATAAAGGACAGGGTGGTGCTTGTAGAAAATAAGAACGATGGAATGTGCTGATCCAAGGAAAACAGGAAAAATGGTCCATCCAGGATCTCTCAGGAGCACGAGATCCTCCGAGATCCCCGTGGGCAGCTGGAGGTCTGACCCTCTGCCGTCCCAGTGCCTGCAGAGAGAGGGGAGGGAACGAGGTGTTTTCCTGCAGCACGTTTCATGTGTAGAAGCATCAGCTGGAGCTGAAATGCCGTGAGTTCATTTTAACTGGGAGAAACTCTTTGGGAGTGCGAAATAAATCAATGAATTGAACTGGTGCAGCCACGTGAATAAAAGTGTTTTGTCCCATGAGGATTCCTGAGGTTTATCAGAGGTGTTTGAAACACCCAGTCCTTGTAGTAACTCTTGTTTTGCAGTCAGCACAAGGAATCTGTTCTTTGGGCTTTGAAATATTTACAAATACATAACCAGGCAGTAACCAAGCTCAGCACTCTGCTGAAAGAGTGTGTTTTAGGGTCTGAAGGAGGTTGTACGTGGATATTTACACACACAAAAACACAAGTCCACATGATGAAGGATGCTGGGTAGTTTGGAATGCGAAGGAAACTGGGTATGAAACCCTGAGTTCAACTCCAGGCTTGGTTTTGAGGCTCATCCTGATGCAACAATCGAGTGCTCAGGGTTGTACGAGCTCAATAATTATTTAAAGTCATTCAATACAACAAAATATTATCTGTAATAAGTCAAACCTCCCCAGTGTCTTTGTTAGTGGTGAAGAGATCCGACCAGGGACGGATTTCTGCCCGCCAGACAAAGACTTGACAGCATTTGTGGTGAAATAAGCTGCTCTGTTTGCAGACTGGAGCAAAAATCCTTTCTGTACAGCTGGTGAGTTTTTGTTTTTGCAGTCAAAACAGATGCACTGGCTGGGCCAGCCACTGGGAATGGTTGGCTTTAACCCGTGCTGGAGTCATTAGTGGTAAATTCTGTTAATAGTAAACTGTTTGCTATTTAAAGAGCCTGATTCCAGGCCAGCTTTCCAAGGAAAAAGTCACCTGCTGTTATAGCTTCGATTAAGTGCAAGCTCGACCCAAAACAATAATAAAAAAATCCAACACCCCCCAGCTCCTTCTACTCCATTAAAACCTGGAGAAAATGTAAAAAGAGCACGTGCACACTTCTTTACAGTTCTGAGGGAGCCCTAAATTTGTGCCAGTGAAATGCCCAGAGAATGTGGGTCTTTGTGGCTGTTAGGCACATTCATTCTTCTGGAAACACTGGCTGTAAATCCAATTTTATAGATTAGAGACTTGTAGCATAATGTAGGCACCTGTCGGTTTATGGCAGCCTAAAAATATCTGCTTGCCCATAACGTGTTTTTCAGCAACTCAGAGCATGTGTATGTTTTTTTGCTACCTTTTAGCTATTTTTTCCAGTCCTTGTCTGTCACCTCAGCTTGCTGTGCTGGCTCTAATTGGAATAATGAAGGACGTGCTGGATCAGACGCAGTGTGGGCTGGCCATTAGCACTTAATGATAAAATCAAATCTCTCCCCACGCTGCGGGAAGGAGCCAGAAAGCAGAACTACCCCAGCTCTGAGCTGCCAGGGTGGGCTCTGCCCCTGCTAATGAGCTGGGTGTGATTACAGAGATCGTTCTGACTGGGAAACACTCGAGGATTCTGTTCTGTCAGGGATTAAATGAGGAGGAGGCTTTGTGGTGTCAGGGTTAAACCAGCTCTTAGAGCATGAGGATTTTGGGATCTTGATTTGGGAACTCAGACTTGGTCAGGAACCTCAGTGTGGATTTCCAGGTGAGGTCCTTCCTCCAGGACGTGTCTGGGAGCACAGCAGGGTCACCCTCGAGTCTTCGCTCGAGGATCAGTGTCCTGTTAATGGCAAATGCTCTGTGCGAGGTATCGTGGAGCTTGAGTGGATCAAAGAATCACTGAATCACGGAATCACAGAATCCTGGAATGGTTTGGGTTGGAAGGGACCTTAAATCCCATCCAGTGCCACCCCTGCCATGGCAGGGACACCTCCCACTGTCCCAGGCTGCTCCAAGCCCAGCCTGGCCTCGGACACTTCCAGGGATCCAGGGGCAGCCACAGCTCCTCTGGGCACCCTGTGCCAGGGCCTCCCCACCCTCCCAGCCAGGAATTCTTTCCCAATATCCAACCTAAATCCACTCTCTTTCAGAGAGAAATCAAACAAGAACCTCTTGAATCATTTTAGTGTTTTCCAGGATGAGACCAAACTTGTGGCTCACTCTGAAACAGGAGGAGTAAGAACTCATTCCAGATGAGATTCAGGAATCTCAGCACCCGAAACCTGAGTCTGATGCCCAGAGCAGGAGCTCTGCTTTGGGAATCTCTGGTTTCCCTCCCACCCTCACGAATGACATCGAGACTTCTGTCCTTTCCTTAAATACAGCTGAAACTGGTCGAAGGTTCAAAAACATCCTCGGTGGAGTGGGAGAGCAGAGGCACAGGCTGGTGACTGCTGTGTCTCCACAAGCCCTGTTTCCTTAGGAAAGCTGGCTGACAAGCCATGGCTGTGTTGATGTAACCTCTGCTGGTGTTGGGCTGGGGTTGGCTCGGACTGGAAGTGCTGACTCACCCCCAGAGTGTTTAATTTCGTTGTGGGGAACTCTAGCAGGGTTTGCAGATAACACAGAGTTAGGAGTTTTGAACCTGGACATGGGAGGGAAGAAACAGGAAGGAAATCTGAGCTCTTGTAGGTCAATCTTTTGGTTACATTGGCATTAAGTCAAGAACAGGAGGAGAAAAATTTTGCAACAAGAATCTGAGAGGTTTTTTTTTTTCCCCTGGATTGCTGCTTTCTATTTATGGGAACCCAAAATGACCTGGCTTCCTGGACTGGAAACAGTAGCAACATGTCCTTGATGTCAGTCTGACTTCTACATTTCAAGCCGGCCTCTGCTACATATTTAGGACATTTTTAAATAGGTGCTGTAGTCTGAGAGGTGGTGGGACCTGGGACTGCGTCCTGTGGCATGTGAAGCACCAGGAGATGCTAATAAAGTAGAATCCCAGACTGGTTCGGGTTGGAAGGGACCTTAAAGCTCATCCTGTCCCAACCCTGCCGTGGGCAGGGACACTTCCCCTGTCCCAGGCTGCTCCAGTCTGGCCTTGGGCACTGCCAGGGATCCAGGGGCAGCCACAGCTTCTCTGGGCACCCTGTGCCAGGGCCTCCCCACCCTCCCAGCCAGGAATTCCTTCCCAGCATCCCATCTAAAACTCCTCTCTCGGTTTGAAATCAGTGCTGATGTTAGGACTGCCTCTTCCACCCCCAGTAAATCAACACTTGGTGCTTCCCTCGTCCTCCCCCTCAGCCTTTTATAAATATTGTCACTCGTTCTCTTCCCAACAATGCCTCCAGGAAGAATAAGGCAGAAATGGTCAGCACGAGAGAGATTAAGCAGAGACATCAGCAGTCCAACTGTTACAGTTTTTCTCCCTTGCTTGGCTCTTGTACTAAATTTAATCTGTCCCCCAGACAGCTCAGAGTCTATTTTTCCCTCCCTGCTCTGTTTTAATGCACTCTGGTTCTTACCTATGCTGGGCTTGTATGAGCCAGGACCAAAGTGATGAGACAGAGGTGACACTTGGCACCCATTAAATCTGGGAGAAGGGTCCCCAGTGACTGCAGCAGAGCCTCATCGCTGGGAATTGCTCAGTCACTTTGTTACTGGGGAGAACAGGAGTTTGAGCACGTGTTAACGAAGCTGGGTAGTTAAATATTTGTTCTATTTCTGAAACCTGGCATTTGGGAGAAATCAGAGAATCATGGAATCAGAGAACCCCAGGCTGGTTTGGGTTGGAAGGGACTCAAGCTCACCTCATCCCATCCTGCCATGGGCAGGGTCACTTTCCCTGGCCCAGACTGCCCAGAATGGCACTTGTAATTTTTTTTTTGTCTACCAATTTCTTCCTCAGTCTTTTCTCCTGCAAGGCCTTGCAAACTGGACTTTAATTTTCAGTGTTTGGCTTTGGGCAAAAGGAGCACCATCACAGACAGCACTCACTGGTTCTTACATAGCTCACTACTTCTAATCCTCTTTGATCACCAGAACCAGTAGGAAAAGTGTTGCCTGTCCCTTTTCTTCATTTTTATATAATACTGAGACCACAGGGTTCCTGTTTTTCTTGCAGAGACTTTTACCAGGTTCACTTTGCTCGCCTCGAGAAGCTTTTTGCTTCTTCTTCTTCTGAATGTCTCTGAAAGGAAAATTTCAGTAACTTCCTTACAAGTTTAATCAACTCCCCCAGGAGAGAAAAATTCCACTTGGGAGCAGCCTCTAAAAACGGTGCCATCAGTGATCTCTCACCTGGATTTTCCCAAATCTTCTTTCTCAGAAGTAAATCTTATTCCACCCCACATCCTTTGGCTCCTGTCTGCTGGGTGTTTGCAGCCTGCTGGATGATGAAGGGAAGAATTAGGATTCATTGCCGTATTTTTCCCTGTGCACACAAATAAAATACACCCAGGCATGAGATTATTTATTCATAGGTGTGGGGAAACAGTAGAAGGACTTCAAACAAAATTAACATTTAAAAAATGCATGAAAAGTGATTGCAATATTTAGTCCTGCTTTAGACATGGAGCTTTAGTTTTTCTCTCTCTGAACTTTTAGAAAGAATTCTGTTTCTAGACTCGAGCACCTATAGATGTCAGAGGATAATTGGGTATTAAATTGAAATAAATGACCTCCATTTCTGTGAAGCCTCCACCAGTGGTTGAATATCTGACACTTTCGTGAACATTGAAGTATCTGGAATAACTGAGGAAGTTTATAAATTCTTTGTGATATTTTTGGTTTTCCAAGAGAACTTTACAGACAGACAATCTACTTTGAATCTCGACCTCTCTGTGCCACATCAGAGCTCCTGAGTCACATTTGCACCAGGCAGGGTAAAACACAACTTCATACTTAGAAGATTTTGGAGTCCTCTGCCTTTTACTGAGCATAACTTGGTGCCCAATTTTCTGTATGTGCCAGCAGAAGAAATAAATTTGGAGACGGGATTTGAGGAGAGCTGGGGCTGAGCTCTGAGGCTGGTGCTGTTCAGTTCTCTGCAGTAAGCCAGACCTAAGAGCACTTCTTTGCTCCTCTCTACTTTGCAGTTCAGAGATGGAGCCATTTGAAGGAAGAAGGACTCAAATACTCCCCCAGACACTCTTATTCACATCAGCTGGGCCCAGCTGGGAGGATCTGCTCAGGAAGTGGCACTCAGGCTCAAATACCTGTTTCACTTCCAGGCCTGTCTGGGTCAAAGAGGGAAAGAAGAGCTTTCCTGCTGCTGCTCCACGCACAGCCAGATGGAAATACTGTATTGCAGTGTTTTCATTAATTTAAATAGTGTGGACAAACTAATTTCTTCTACCTGAGAGTTGTATGGATGCTTGTGATGAAGGTTACAGGGTTTTTTTTTAGAACAGGAGATTCCAAAGTTCTCCAGGAAAAGGCGTTGATGCTTCCAACTTCTGTCTGGCACAGAAAATAAAGGCTGGATAAGAGGTACCAGGGGGTGTACAGGTGATTTCTGTGGCAGAGAATATCTTCAGATTGGAGATTCTGCAGAGCTGATGGCAAAGGGGGGCAGTGGAAACAAAGGAAATTGGAATAAAAATTCAAAAGCAACAGAAGTCAGAGGGCTCTTGCATTTGACCTTCTCTGAGCATTTATTATTCCTGAGTTCTTATCTTCTGTGTGCCTGTGTAAGAGTGGGAAAGGGGAAACTGAAAAGAATGCCTGGTTTTTCTCCTGGCCAGAGGAAAGTTTGGCCCCAGAACAGAGACAGGGCAGCGGGTTGGTGGGTGCTGATGGCAGCACCAGCAGGGGAGCTCCTCGTTGGCTGGGGCCTGGAAGTTCCTCACCCACCCCTGCTGGATGCCAGCGCTGCTCCTTTGTTCCCAGCTGAGGAATTTGCTGCCTGTACCACAGGCACAATGTCTGGGATAAAATGTGCAGCTTCTGTGGGTGGAGAAGAATGTTTCAAAGGGCTGAACCGAGCCTTCTTCTGGCTTGGGAGTCGGGAAGGGAGGAGAATTTGGAGGGACCGTGGTGGGGCTGGTTGATATTCCTGAGCCAGATGTCCTTGAGATCATGTTAATTCAAAGTCTCTGGTTTTTAATGATCTCACATTTTTTACGCCATGGATCTTGTCTGTTGGAGGGTTGGTTTGGTGTAAGCAACATGGATGATCTTAATGGGAGAAGAGGAGGCTCTGGGAAGAGCTGATTGAGGCCTCTCAGTTCTTCAGGGGGGCTGCAAGGAAGATAAAAGGGATAGACATTTAGCAGGACCTGTTAAAGGCCACAGGACAAGGGTTAATGGTTTTAAACTGAAGGGTTTAGGTTGATTTCGATTAGATATCAGGAAGGAGTTTTTTACAATGAGGGCAGTGAGGCCCTGGCACAGGGTGCCCAGAGAAGCTGTGGCTGCCCCTGGATCCCTGGAAGTGTCCAAGGCCAGGCTGCATGGGGCTTGGAGGAACCTGGGATAATGGGAGGTGTCCCTGCCCATGGCAGGGAAGTTGATCTAGATGACCTTTAAAGGTCCTTTCCCATCCAATCTATGATTCTATGAATCATTCCTTGATTTTATTCTGCCTCTGAAGCTGGATCAGCATTAATGCTGCTGGGTTAGGGATATTCTCCAAAGCTTGGACAAAGCCTTGGAGCCCATCCTCACCCCATCCCTGTCACAGTGGAGAGGTCTCCACTGTGCCTTTGTGACCCCTGGCGTGGCTGACGCTGTGTCTGTGGTGGTGACAACTCCCTGAGGCCTGATCCAGCTCACAGTGACCCTGCTGGCAGGTTCTGTGCAGGAATCAGAGCCTCGTTCAGTGCTGTCAGCTGGAGACACCCAGAGCTGCCCGTTCTTTGCAAGCCACGTTTTGAAAGCTCAAGGTCTACAAGTCCTTGAGCTGTTGGCTGGAAACTCCCCCAGAAGCTTCCAAGAGCCTGCTTCTCCCATCTGCTCCTGTGAAGGTAAATGTGACAATTCACTCTGGGGACAGCCCTGACTTCCTTCATTAGCTCCACATTAGTCTGATGCTGCTCATTTTTCTTGGAGCCTCACGTGGGAGCTGCTGGAATGGAACTGGGATACGCAGTTAGTTCAGGTGATGGAAGCTGCTCCTTGGGATGAGCATCCTGCACCTGTGCCCTACAGGTTGTTCCTCCTCTTGGTTTGGCATCCCAGGATCCCATTTGTCCGGGTGAAATCCCGAGTGACTCAGGGCTGGGCTCCTGAGAGCTCCCTTCCTTCTAGGTTTGTTATTTTTCTGTGTTTGTTCTGTGCTGCCACGGGAATGATCAAAAGAAACCTTGAACTGGAGCCAGCAGGACTTGTAGGAGCCAGTCTGGAATGGCTTCCTACTGCTGTTCCTGGCATTCCTGCCACCCGAGCAGGTTCACGGGGCGCTTCTGGAAGGGATTGGTTCAGAGCTGGTGAATGGCATTTCATCACAAGGTGGTGATCCAGAATTCCCGCTGTTCCCGATGGAATCGTGGCACCTTGGGAAGGCTGGTGGCACCAAACCGCTGCCATTCCTTGGCAAAATCTTCCTGGGGAGATAATCCTTCCTGGTCGGCTTTAGCAGCTTCACAAAAATGTCCAACCCACTGAATAAATGCAAATTTTCACTTTTTGTATGCATTTTAATTCAGTTTAATTTTTGCCTACTCTAGAAAATTGCCAATATTTTTTTTTAAAGTCTCCAAAAGGGCAGTTCTCTTATTTTTAAATAAGATTCTGTTCGATTTCCCCCCAAATAATGGGGTAACACCACGTGTCACTCCAGAAGCCACGAGCAGAGAGCTCCTCTCATCAGTGCCCTGTGGCTGGGCATGAAATACTCTGGTTGGGATTTTACGAGCCAAATGTAAATGTGCTTAATGAGACACGAGGGGACTGGGCTGGGGCTGGGGAGAAATGGCTTTTAGCAGCAGATGCAGACAAAAGGATTGGATTTCAGTCCACAAAAAGTCAAAGACAAAGAGAAATAGAGACTGGAGTCCCAAATGGAGGGAGGAGGTGTCAGAATTGGGAAGGCTGAACAGCTGTGGCCTGTTTATGGGTTTTAATCCATTGTTAGAGATCTGGGAATTGCACAAAAAGCTAAGGGCATTTAAATCCTTTTTTCTTAGAAAAGATCTGCAGTTGACCAAGACCAAGGCTACAAAAAAAAAAAAAATTATCAAGAGTTTTTGGCTTATATGGAATGAACCTAAAATACATTGAAAGATTCTTCTGAGTGAGTGTTGTGGGGAAAACACTCGAAATCACAGAAAGAAAATAAAATGATTGAGATATTTCATGGTATCAGAAATCTGATGAGTGTCTGCAACCTGCTCTTCCAAAGCTCATAACCTACAGCTGAGGATATTCCTGCCATGAAAACTCTTTACTGGCTACCTAGAGAAGCATTTTTTCCTCATAGTGTTGAAAAGCAGAATGTTTCTGACCTTTAACAATGATGATATTTGATCCTGGTGAAAAAAGGAAGCAAGAAGTAATTATGAAATATTTTTATTGGCTCCAGCAGCAGCTCTGCAGTGCAGATGGTTTAAATTACCTACCTCGGGGTTGGAGTGTAAGGCTCAGATCCATCTCCACGGTTTTAATATTTAAAGCAAGGTACTAACTTGCTGGCCTAGGTCTTGAAAGCAGCTTAATTGAGCCTTTAAAAGCTGGTAGTTCTCTCTCATTGCACACAAGTCAACAAACGCTTTTCCCTCTCCCGTTCCCTGGCAGTGCTTTACTCACACTCAGACAATGACAGGCTGAAGAGGAGGAATTTTGTTCCCCAGACTGTTCCACCTTTCAGCAGAACATGAATCCTGATGGAGGCAGTTGGACTCCACTGCCTTGTTTGCTTGGTGACTGAAGCCAAAGCAGGGATCCCAGCCTGGTTTGGGTTGGGAGGGACCTTAGAGCCCATCCGGTTCCACCCCTGCCATGGCAGGGACACCTTCCACTGTCCCAGGCTGCTCCCAGCCCCGTCCAACCTGGCCTTGGGCACTGCCAGGGATCCAGGGGCAGCCCCAGCTTCTCTGGGCACCCTGTGCCAATGTTTTGCCTCTCTCACTGTGGAAAACTTCTTCCTTAAATCCTACCCTTTCCTCTCCATCCCACCACAAAACCATCCCACCTTCACTTGCTGGTAACCAGCTGCTGTTTCCAACAAGCTCTGGTGTTTGCCTTGTTTGTTCCCTTTTTATTTTTCTTGTCCTTGTCCTTGTCTTTTTTTTTGTTTGTTTGTTTTTTGATTTCTTTTCTTCTCTTTCTTTATTTTTTCAAATAAATTTCTTTTGGCTTAAAGGATAGATTAGCTTAACAGGCCAAAGAGTCCCATGCCCCTCTTGGTTGTGCCCTGCTGGACAACTTGTTAAAACATTTAACACTTAAATGTCAAGGTAGGGCACTGTGGGGCTGCTTTCCTTCAGCTTTCATAGAAACCCAGAATCCCAAGATGGTTCGGGTGGGAAGGGGCCCCAAAGCCCCTTTATTTCCAACCTGACACATTCCACGAGACCAGGTTGCTCCCAGCCCTGTCCGTCCTGGCTTCCTTAAACACAGCGAGGCTGGAGGGGAATGAATTCCGCAGACCTCGCTGTCCAGCAGCATCCCTGTGTGTCCCTGTCCAGCTCAAACCCTCGGAGCACTGCTGCTCCTAGGACAGAGCAAAAGCTGCTCAGTGCTTGATGAGTGTCAAGAACAAATGTTGCATCAATGCCTTCATTTTTCTGTGAAGAACTGAAGATTAAAGCCCTTTTTCACGCCTCAGATGAGTCTCCAGTCCAGAGCCAGCGGGAAAATAAGGAAGGAGCCGAGTTCATGGAAAGCTCCCTGTTGGTGGGTGAGGTTTTCCCTGAAAGTCCCAGCCATGTGTCAGACAGAGACGAGCAGGGAGGAGCAGGATGGCTCCAGCCAGGCTCACAGATGTGGTGGGTTCCCTCCAGACAATCCCTGCAAACTCCCCAAAGCTCTGCCAGCACCTGGAGCGAGAGCTGGGAAGTCAGGCTGGAGCCACACTTCATCCAAACCCACACAGAGCACTCGAAGTGAAACAAAACTCCAGTTCCCAATTTGGGTTTGTACAGAAAAACTACAATTCTGAAAAGCCTCTGACTGTTGTTTTTCTAACAAGTTAAACAGATGGATTGGAAATAGTATTTACTGTTTATTTCCTCAACATATCAATATGTGAGGAGCCAGTATAAATTACGGTTTGACTGCAAACAAACCAACCCACGCCAAAGCAATAGAGTAAACACTGGTGTATTTTGTTTCAAGTCAATATTATGGGAATTTAGATGGCTGATGTTTCTGTTTTTACTGGCTATCTCTGACTGGCTGAATTTTCAGCCCTGCAATAGCAAAAAAGAACGATGGGTTAAGATTTTTTTAGAGGAAGTTGCCGTGGTGGTTGTTCCTCAGAACATCAGAGGGTTGTCACTTCAGGAGTCGCAGGCTTTAGCAATAGAAACAAGATTCTACCTATTTCAGAACTGTGACATGTTTTTTTTCCGTGAGAAGAACAAGTGTGAAGCCGTTGCCAGGTACTCTGATGGTGGGGTTGATGGTACAGCAATCTGTTCCTTCCTCTTTTCCTGGCTTGGGCTTTGTTTTCTGTGCTGACTTCTTGACCTTTCCGGGAGCCAGTGGAGAGCCCTAAAACAGCAGAAAATCCACACTGCCAAAACAAAAAAAAAGGTGTTTTGTGCCATTTTAGTCCTCCCAGCTGGCTCGTCTTGAAGGAAGGGGATGGGGACACGAGGCTGAGGAGGCTGAGAATGAGTGGATGAAGGAGCATCTTTTGGCAAAGATGAGCCATGAAATTGGCTCAGCTGAGTGTCCCTGAACTCTGCACACCAAACCCCCCCAAAGTGATGCACGTCAAGCTCGCTACAGCTCAGGCTGCATGTTATTAATTTAACATTAACATTATTAATTTAACATGCAGCCAAGAAAATGAGTGGAGATGTCAGCTCTTGACCAACCTGTCTCGCTGGCCACGTGCTCCCAGCTGCAGTTTCCCAAACAGCATCTCGTGGAAATTGAGACCAGATGAAACAAGGGAATGTAAAAAGAGTGAATCGAATATACTCCCCAAATTATTCACTTATTCAACAAACAAGAATCCCACTGATGTAATATATGACTGGTTTCGATGCTAAAAGCAAATCAAGAGCTGGAATGTACTTACGTGGCTAGACAGTAAATATCTCTGAGTCCTTCTAATCCATTAAATTGCAAGACTATGTCTGCTTGTCTAAATGGAAGGAGACATCTCTTCTCCCTACCACTGTCATTTACTCCTCCGCTTCCTGCTTCTTTAGCCTTTTCTTTTTTTTTCCCCCCTTTTTTTTTCCCTTAAAAATAGGGCTCCTTTTGTATGTGTGAAACTACTGCTACTCCCACTTCAGTTTGCTCCTGAAAGCCGAGTGGAAGTGCTGTAGGAATTCGATGGCTGCAGCTTTTCCCCCGGGAGTTTCACTCTGTGGAACCAGAGCATGGCCTAAAGCTGGAGGTGGGCTTGAACCTTCGCCCCGTGCTTTGTGTTCTGCTTTTTGGGGTGTTTGCTGTCACCTCCTTGCCTGGTGTTGCAGATGAACACTCCAAATCCATCCCAAGTCCAACTGTGACGTATCCTCGTGCTACTGCTTTGGATATTCCCGCCGTATCCCAGTCTGCCCAAAGCTTCACGACGAGGTAGACCCAGTGCTTTTTCAGGGTAACATTTTTTAGGTTGATAAGTGTTGGTTCAGCTCAAGGAAATACTCATTCCATGATGTTTTAGTCCTGGCAGGGGGCTTTGGAAGTCTGTCCTAAGCCACAGAGCAGGCCTGGCTCGGGGTGTCTCAGCAGGTGAGCTGAAACTAGGACGCAAAAAGAGGTGGAGGTGTCACAGTGTCCATGTTTTCCAGTTTATCTGTGTGCTTTAAACTGATTGGAGATGGAATCAGCTCTTGGGGTGCCCTGGAAATTTATTTTGGGTACAAGTGGGGATCCTGACCACGCAGGGATGGGTATGGGTGTTTACTCCTGCTCTCTGCTGCACCGTGGTTTTGTTCCCATGTGTGTTACCCTGTCATGGCTTCAGCTCCTCATCACATGAGAGGAAAGTGTTCCAAATTTCTCCAGTCTTTCACAGAACCCAAGGTTTGAAACTACTGCTCTGAAATCTGGAATTGCTCAGGATTCCGAAGGTCTTTGTCCTGTGGGAATGGTGTTTGTAGGAATCCTGTCAGCTGGCTGATGAAAATCGCTGCAGGACATTTCTTCCGCAGGACTCTCAGACCAGCCCTGCAGCCCAGAAGTTCTGTACCTTGAAGAGCTGATGAGGGTGCCCCCACGATCCTAAAACAGCTCTTTTTGAAGGGCAGAATTGCCTTGACCTTTGCCTGATCCCACCAACATAAAAGAAAATCAGACTTTTTCAACAATCCTGGACAAATGAACAAGGTTGTGGAAGTTTGTCCCAACAGAGATGACAGGAAAGAAACCCTCTGCATTTCCCCTGCATTTCCAAACCTCTCAAATCCCAGATGCCATCCCTTACGGGTCTGGTTCCCTCACTGCCTGTGGTTATTCATTGATTCAGTCCCAGCACCTGCCTGGTGTTGCAGACCTTGAGCAGGAGGGGCTCGGTGCCATCCCTCTGCTGGGTTTAGTGGGAGCCCCTCCGTGCTCCTGGCTTCTGGAATTCTTTGCCTGTAGGCAAAACCTTGTAAGGTTTTTTTTTTAAACCACACTTTGGTTACTTCTTTTCCTGGGCTTTTGCCCGCCCTCAGTTTTTGGAGCCACCAAACCTCTTTGGCAGAGACCTCATGTAATCACCTCTTGTGCTTGATTGAAATGTTAGCAAGTTGTTAATGCAAACACCAAATTACTCAGTGAGGCAACAGCCAAATTTCGAGTCTGAAGACTCTTTACACCCCCAATGTTCTAATTTCACATAAATAATACAAATTGGCCTGCATTCTTTATGCAAAATAATGAAAGGGATTAATGTGTGCTGTTTATTACAGACCAGAAATCATCTTTCAATTAGTGACTTGTTTTGGGTGGCAGGTACAGGGGATGGGCATGAAAAGGGGCTTATAAAACAGAGGAGAGTGACTTTTTACATGGGCGGGTAGTGATAGGACAGGAAGGAATGGTTTTAAACTAAAAAAGAGATTTTAATTAGATATTGGTAAGTAATTCTTCCCTGTGAGGGTGGGGAGGCCCTGGCACAGGGTGCCCAGAGAAGCTGTGGCTGCCCCTGGATCCCTGGAAGTGTCCAAGACCAGGTTGGAGCACCCTGGGATAGTGGAAGGTGTCCCTGCCAGTGTCAGGGGGTGGAGTGGGATGGTCTTGGAGGTTCCTTTCAACCCAAAGAATTCCATGAATCTGTGATAACTGAGTTAGGTCAGCCTAAGCTCCCACCCCGCTCTCCTGCCCTGCAGGGTTTGTGTAACACAGGAATTTCATTTCCTTCACCACAGCATTACCCTGTTTTGGCACCCAGAAATCACAAACTTGACAGAAGCTGAAAAAATTATATTTCATTAGACTTAAAGAATTTTGCTTCAGTGTGTTTGAATCGAGGACAGAACTTAAAGCTCAACAGCATCACGCTTTCCCATCCTCCAAAACATGAAATACCAGCAAGTCAGTTCCCAGATCTGTTGGTTCAATATTTTTTCTCCATCTTAGGTGTTCAAGTAGGTCTAGAGTAGAAGATTATTCTGTTGAACTCACAATTGTTCCCTAAATTTTAATAAAATAGTTTCCCATCTGCTGGAAGAGCAATTTCGAAATGTGGCACTCCAACCTGTCACTGAGACTTTGAAAACATCTGAATAGTGGGAACTGGTTTGTGTCAGAGGAAAGTGGACAATTATTCCAAACCTTTCATTTTCACTGCTGCAAATTAACAACTGCTGGGAGCTGCCAGGTAATTCCTGCACACTTCCAGCTGGACAAATCCCACTAAGATGTATAAAAAGAATCGTGCAGCTGAGTGCTGTGCGTGCTCAGCCTGGAAGCGTTGGGTTATTCCCATCTGAAATCCCACTGCAGATGTTCCTGGTTCTCCCGTAAGCTGAGGTGGGCAGGACGTTGGGGTTGCCACTTGCAGAGCTGTTAAAGATTCCCTTCCAGGCCAGGAGACACGTGCAGCTGGAAAGCTCCTCACTCCCAGCCTTTGAAACATAAAACTGTGACCTCGGACCACCAAGAAATGCTGGGCAATGTCCGCAGCACCGTGGGCTCCGTGTTTTCCACGCATGGCTTGGGATCCCGTATTAAATATCTGCCAAGGAGCGGTGCTTCCTTTGAAGTCACAAATCTGAGTGTCTTAGACTTTGCCTCTTTTCGTTTAAACGAGCAAGTCATAAAAAATAATAACTTTCCTTGTTGGTTCACACCTCGGAGTACAGTGCTAAAGTCTTTGTTAGCGAGTTAGAGTCAAGGATTTCTTGCCACTGGTACAAATATAAAAGAGCAAGCAGGGGTTTATTTATAGAGCTCCAGATCCTGCAGAATTCTGAACAACAGATTAAAGGGACTGGTGGTTATTTCATTCTCCAGTGAATGTTTGACTAATTATGAGCTATCTATTTTCTTTCCAAATATCGAAATGGGAAGAAAACAAACGTTTAGCAAACTAAGCCCCGAGTTTATATTTCAAACAAATCTGTGAGGAAATGTGTCTTGCATTCACAGCAGGCTCTGCTCTATTAATCCATCAGGGGAATCTGAGGGGAGCACGGCACTACAGGCAGGATAAGTGGAGGTTTTTAGGAAACTGCCACAAATGTTCTACAACAGTAAATAAAAATACAGATTTATGTATCAACCTTCAGCTGCTCAAAACCCAGTTTACCTGGAAACTGGAATGTGATGTTTGCTCGTGGTGGTGTGAAGGACCAAGCTCACTTCTTCTGCCGCATTTTTGTTCAGCAGCAAAGTACAGGACAATTCCTAGAGCTGTAGAAATTCCTGTTTTGCATTTAGGTGTCTGTACACGGCCACTCCATCCCTGGAAGTGTCCAAGGCCAGGCTGGATGGGGCTTGGAGCACCCTGGGACAGTGGAAGGTGTCCCTGCCCATGGCAGGGGTGGAATATGATGAACTTTAAGGTCCTTCGACCCCAAACTAGTGGGGAATTCAATGTTTTATTGTGCAAAACACACAATTCAAAACTGATGGTGGCAGATTTACTTTCACACTATGCCAGGCTCTGGGCTTGGCTTCTCCCCTCAGCTTCCCAAGGTGCCGCTTTTAAAGGGTGTGTTTCCCTCCTGTCAAGGAAAACTCCCCATCTGATGCCATAAAACCGTTCCTGAAGGTCTCACACAGTCCTAAAGAGCCACGAGAGCAAAGTGCTCACACAGCAGAAACCCAGCTTGCAATACCTTGTTGGGTGACTTAGGGAAGTTCCTGCCTGAGTCTCAGGTTCCCCATCTGTTAGAAACAGTGTTTTGTAAAAGTTCTTCAAGATCTGCTGATAAAAACCATTTTTATGCTTTTTTTTTTTGCAGCTGTGAACACCTTTCATGTGAAAAATCCTGCATAGTTACACATAGATTCATCACAAAACCGGCAAAAAAGGAAAATATTCCAAAGAACTATGCTTTTTCTTTTTTTTTTATTGCATTGGTTAGAGAGGATTAGAATCTGATATTTTCAAGAATAAATAGAAATAAAAGGGATTATTTAAGCAGCTCGTGTTCAAAGCCTGAAACTCACAGCGAGCTTGGGTGTTTTGAAGTTTGTAAGGAAATATTCTGAATCCATTAGGCTGCTGCTGCTGCTTGGAAGCAGAGTGAAGACTTAATTAAAGGTTCAAGAGAGAAGACAGGATGGTGAGAGTTGTAGAACCATGGGCTGATATTTTTGAAAAACAAAATCACGTTTTTTAATAGATGAGGATTTGTAAAAGTTCAGGTTTGGGTGGGAAAACTTGTTCAGTGCCAGGATTCACCTGCAGCTCCTGGATTCTGGGATTTCCCTGTTCTCAGAACAACATCCTGGGTGTTCCATCCACCAGGCTCCTACATTTCTGTGTGTATTGAAAGGGCTGGCTTAGTGTGACTAAAAATGAGATTTAAATCTTTAAATCTTTAAATTTGTCATAAAGTTCAATCACCAAAGCACTTTCAAGTGTTTCTTTCCTGTAGATGTGTTCACACCTGTATTTCTCATTGCACAAACATTGCCCTTCGCTGTTTTGTATTCAGCTTCATAAATAATTACCTTATATTGAAATAATTATTTGCGCTTACTGTGCCCTTCCTTTTCTAGTTGCACTTTTTCTTGCTGTGTGAATTTGGGGGGGGTTGTTGTGTGTGATATTTGATTATTCTCCACTCTTTTGACATGGCAACAATGCCAGAAACAGCAGGTTTTGGTAGGATCCACGTGTTCCTCAGGGGGAATTCAGGGAACTATTGCCAAAGCCTCTGATCACAGAGGGCAGATGAGGAGGGAGGCAGGGGGTGTTAAAAAATCAGAGAATCATAAAGGTTGGAAAAGCTCTCAAAGATCATCAAATCCAACCATTCCCTGCGCTGCCAAGGCCACCACTGCCCCACCTCCCCAAGGGCCAAATCCACAGGGCTTTGAAATCCCTCCAGGGATGGGGACTCCACCTGAGCACCCTTCCCATGAAGGAATTTCCCCAATATCCACCTGAGCCTCCCCTGGCCCAGCCTGAGGCCNCCCTTCTGGATCCTCTTTTTTTCCAGGCTGAGCTCCTTTCCAGCTCCCTCAGCCGCTCCTGCTGCTCCAGCCCCTTCCCCAGCTCCGTTGTCCCTCTCTGGACAAGCCCCAGGCCCTCAGGGTCTCCCTTGCCGTGAGGGGAAAATCAAAAAGTGGGAGAAAACGTGAGGGGAAACAAAAGTGAGGGAAGTTTGAGGAAGGCTCTGATCCAGAGCTTTTCCCTTCTGGATCCTCCTTTTCTCCAGGCTGAGCCCCTTTCCAGCTCCCTCGGGAATTCTCCAGCCCCTTCCCAGCTCTGTTCCCTTCCCTGGACACGCTCCAGACCCTCAGGGTCCTTCTTGTCATAAGAGGCCTAAAGCTGAGCCCGAGATTTGAGGTGAGGGCAAAGCTCATAGCCCGGATTTACTCCCGTAACTTTTTGCATGGAAAAGTTCGGCCACTGGAACTTTGTGGAGTTGAGCCTGACCTTGAGCACAGCTTCCAAAAGCTCCAGAGAGGAGGTCTTGGGACGTGACAGGGAAATTTGAAGGGTGCTCCAGGGGCTTGGCGTGAACGGTGCCAGGCTGAGCTCTCCCAGTGCAGATGGAAACAGGATGGTGTTGGGAGGCTCGGGAAGCCTTTCCTTATTTACTTGGCACTTTGCTTGTCGGAACACCGGCGATTTTTACAATGAACGACGCGTCACTTTCCCCAGAGCTTTCACCTCCTGTCTCATTGTAAGAATTTCCACCTTCGTTTCAAACAGAGCTTTCACTCTTTGGAACTACCGGAGGAAAACTTGGAGCCGTGGGCCCAGCTGTCGGAGCGCCAAGCGCTTGTCACTCGGAATTTCACCACCTAAATATGTCGGAGAAAGTCGCATTATTTAGACCTGTCTGGGGAGTGCTTTCCTGTTCCTCGGCACTCCTCTGGGAGCCGAGGTGTCCCTTTGTTTCCACACATGAAATAACGTGTTACTCATCAATTTTTGCCCTCGCCGAGCTGATTCAGTCAGATGGATTTGTGTCTAAGAGCCTCATGACTCCGTTCCTTCCACTTGGGTCAAACGAGACAAATTTTAGCTCCTACAGCGCTCGGCTAAATTTACCCAGTTCTGCACACTTGATTTGGCAAAACCATATGGACTTTTTGATGCATTCCTCAGAGCTCTTCGGAATCCGCTTCCAAAGTCTGTATTCCTGGCTTGTACCCACTGTTCAGTGGGAGGTGTAGAAGAACAACGCCTATTTTAGGCAGAAGGTTTCCTGTGAATGTTCCTGTCTCGGACCAGCTCTTCCCTGCAGCTCCAGAAAGTGTGGAAGGGGCCAGACCTGTCCTCCCACCTCCTCCCACTCTCCCACACCTCCCCTGGGATGGGGATCCAGTGGATCGGCTCAGGGATGAGGCTGAGCAGGGATTTTCTCACCGTCCTTCAGGCTGAGCTTTCCAAAGCGGAGCTCTCGGTCTGATCCCGAGTTCCCCGTGCAGCAGCGAAGGTGCTGGGGGTGCAGCTGGAGATGGAAAGGAGGACTGGGGGGGTTCTCAGGTCAGATTTGGCTATTTCTGTCACCACACTTCAGTTTTTGCTGTGGGTTATAGAGTGAAAAAAAAAAAAAGGAAAATCCCCTTTTAACCTGTTAGGCAGGATTTCCACAGGAAAATATGTATTTGCTAAACACAAGCTGTGAAGCAGCTGACGGATCAATCCCCAAGGATATGCCTGAGAGCCATCCTGGCGGATATTGGGAGTTTTAATCCCGTTCCCTGAGCGGTTTCCTCTGGGAATGAGGGCTGGGCATGTCTTGCACTGCCAGTTGAGCCTCCAGTGGGGCTGGAGCACGAGCCTACAGCAAATATCCGAGGCTTCATCTGTGAAACACTGAGTGCACAGGGCCTGAGAAGGGGAGCTCCAGTGATAAAGGTTCACAGAGAAAAAAAAACAAACCTATGAGCTGTTGCAAAAATTACATTTGAGAATAGCCTTAGCCGCCTTTGTATTTCAGAAACAACTTCATGATTTGCCTGGTAATTGCTTTTGAGAAATTTTCAAATTGTGGGTAGGTTTGGGGATTTTTTCCTTCTCTCAGTGGGCGTAAAACCAGATGATTTGTACCTGAAAGGAGAGATCTGGAACAGAGGGGTGCTGTAAGGTCTTAGGTTAGAGATAAGACAACTCCAAACCCAGCTGATGTAAAAACATTACACAGATATCACAGAATCATCTTTTTCCTCCTGCTGCCCAGACTATGTGATCCCAGAGCTCGTTTGCCCTGTGAGGAGCTGATTTGGGGAGCTCGACTGGCAGCAAACAGCTCGCTGTTTTGGGGAGAGTTGGTTCTTTCCTGCCTCATTTGCTGCACTGATTCACCACAGAGTGAGGCAGATGCCAAAGGTGGGAGAGGAGAAGTGGAGTGTGGGCAGCACAGCAAAGGAGGGAGCCAGCAGGACACCTCCTCTCCACTGCAGCTCACCTTGGATTGATTTAACCCCCACCAAAATCTTCTTGACATTTTAGAGTGATTTAAAGCCATTTGGCAGTTTTGGGTGGTAGCAGGAATCTGGGAAAAGACAAGTGTCTGCATCAGCTCATGGTTCAGATAAGCGTGGGAAGCCAGCCTGGACCCATGGGGGTTAAAATTTGGATATACTCATGTGTGTGCCTGTGTTTGGCAGGGTTTGTAAGAACAATATAGAGAAATTCACTTTGAGAAATAAAATCAGAATTGTTGGCATTTTTTTTTCCAGCAGAAACTATTAACTCAGAATTGAATGCAACATTTTGTTTCACATAAAATATTTTGCTTTGAGCTTTTAAATACTTTCCAAGTTTCATATCTCCTCTACTCTGCTATAAAATCCAATCTGAACTTGCAAATAGTTTGTTTACTCCAGAATTCTATTTTTTTTTTTTTTTTTTGGAATAGAAATCATTCCGTTTTGCTGCCAGCTATAGCTCCTAGTGCAGGCTCATGGAGCTAGGCCACTTCCCCTCCCAAACACTCCCAGTGAGTCAGGACTGCGGGTGGAACTGGAGTTTTGTCACCGCCAAGAATAAAACCCCACTGCTTTGGAGAGCAGAAAACTTCAGGGCATCATTTTTTATCATCCAAGCCGAAAAGCTGCGGTTCAGCATTTTGATATTTTTGTATTGCTGACGGTTCTTCGTCTTTGAAATTAAAAATATTCAGCTCGCACATCAGATTAAGAGCACCCAAAGCCATCAAAATGCATCTTGTGACATCTTAGGGTGCTCCACGAAGCCACCAAGGCCCTTGGCCATGTTTGGTCACCACGGTGGTTTCAAGAGTTCCTTTGTGGGTCCAACCCCAAAGAAAGCTCCCCTTGCAGAAGATCATGGAGAAGTTTAGGATCCGGTTGGCTGAACTGACAAATTTTCTGGAAACTCCCCTAAAATCTGAGCTAAAATTATTTCTTTTTGATGCTGAAATCACAGCTGTGACAAATATTCAGCCTTCTCCGTGATTCATGTGCTCTCTGAGAATGGGAAGTGTCAGAGTAGCACAATTTAGGAACTTGTGTTTCCTTCCCCCTAGTTCAGCAGTTCTAATTTCACACGTTTTCTCTGGAGTGGCTTCTCTGCAGACCCACCCTTTATTACCTGCCTTTATCCCACTCTTTCCCATTTCTCCAGCCATTCCCTGCTCCCAAATTATCCAATATTCAGCGTCCTGCGAGGTGACCAAGCAGGGGGAACATTTTCTGCGTTAGACATTGCAGAATTAATTTACAATCTCATGTCTTTTTTTTTACATTATTCTGTTTCAAAACATGTCCCAATTTACCTGGAAAATGTAATTCCAATCTTTCTCTCTCTCTTGGCAGCTGCAAAGTTTCTCTGAACCTGACGAGCTCCACCTCCCAGAGCCCACCTCCAGCAAGGTAAGACAATGCTGGGCACCTTCAGAGGTGTCTTAAGTCTTATTTCTGCTCCTCAGGGGTACAAAAAGAAGGAATGACCCCTCTTTTCCCACTGTTCCACCTCTTCCTGACCATGTGGGGACATTATTCCTGTACAACTCTCTCCCTGCTAAGAAATTAATTTAAAACTTCTCCTTTTACCAAAGCACCAAACCCCGGTTTGGTGCACGCTTGAAAGCCACACTTCCCGTCATTGTTTTGCCTTTTTGGTTCCTTTTAAATCATTTCAACATCTCAGATTGGTTTCCTGCACGTAATAATTGTTTCTTTGGTAGTAGGCTTCAGAAAGATTGGTTTCCTGCACGTAAGAGATGTTTCTTTGCTGATAGGCTTTGGGTTTGTGTTTGAGAAAGAAATCCTGGTGGTCTTCCGTGCAATTAAATTCAAAATAGCTGTGGGGCTCCTGAAATGGAAATATATTTCAGTGCAGAGCTGTCATCCTAACCAATCACCTCAGATGAGTGCTTGCTGTTCTCTCCCTTGCTGTAAAATAATGGGTGTTTTAAAGCTGGGATTTTCCTTTTCCCTCTGCCCTCACGCTCGTTAGAAGTTTGTAAATGAAACCTCGTCGTGTCGAACAGCTGGGAGTTGTGTTTAAAACCCCTCACGTTAAAGCAAAAGAATTATGTAAGTAACAGAGTGAAAATGTGCACACTCAGAGGCCCGAGTGGTAACGGAGCCTCTCGAGTCTTTGCAGGAACAGCAGAGCACAAGGAAAACATGGAAAACACTGGGAAAAGTGGAGTTCTGCTGGCACAATGTTCTCCTAGGCAGGGCTTGGTTGAATAACTCACCAAACCCACATTGTTCAAAGTCACCTGGTACCAGTTGTAAGGGATTTTTTAAACTTCTGTGCACGAGAGAGATTGTGTGGAATCGGAGGAAGTTTTGTTCTCCTGCTTACAGCAAAGTCGTTTCATTTAAGGGTCTGGAGTGAAATGGAGCTCGTGGTGTTTAACTGAGGTGTTCACAGAAAGAACAAATCTGGGGCTGGGTTTGTAGGGAATACATCTCCTCTGTGACAAGAGGAATGGGAAAGGAATTCTTTTGAAAAGGTCAATTAATAAAAGCCAGTCCTTCTGGTGGAAATATTAAACAGCTCAATCAATGATGAAGAATTAGAAGATTTGCTTTTTGCTGGGTTGCCTCAACCCTACACTTTGTAGGGTTCCTCTCTGGGAAGGATTTTTAGGAGGGCATTGTCATCCCAAGACCGGCAGCTCTTTGACCAAAGGAGGATCTGGCTCCACACTCCCTCATTCCAACCTGGAATTTGAAGCTGCTTAGCAAACACATTATTCTACATTTGACTTTCCCTTTTTTGGGGATTGAAAACTGTGTTTTCGCGTGAATTTTCATGAAAATTGGAGATGAATTCAGATTTTTAAAGGCGAGCTTTCAAGGCAGCTCACTGTTTTTGGTGAGTCAGAATGGGTTGGAAACTGGTTGGAAGTGGAATGGCTGGGATCACATGGGACTTTTCAAGTCAAAGATAGCTCCACTTGTTCAAGAGATGCTTTCATGTGGCTTCCAAGGGAAATAGTAACTCCTTATAACATCTTTAAAAGAGATCCAGTGTCAAAGTGCCTGGTGGCAAATTTCCACTGTTTCAGCCTCCAAACTCATCTTTCCAGCTAAAGTAAATGTGTGTTAATGTTGAAAAAAACTCCTCTGTAAGAAGTGGGTTGAGCAGGAGGTTGTAAAGTTTGGCAGTTTAATAGAATTGAAAATTGTTTCCCTTCTTTTGGCGAAGGTGGGAAGAATTAACAGGTAGAGGAGCAGATACCTGTGGAAACTCCTGGTGGCTTTTAGTCATGCATTGAGTCAAGGAGCTGGGAAAAGCTGGGCTGTAGAATCATGGAATTGTTTAGGCTGGAAAAGATCTCCAAGATCAGGACCTCTCATGGGGTAAGTACAAGTAGAATAACCTTTAGCTCCCATCCAAAATATCTGTATTACATGGAGAACATTTATTTTTTCATTGATAAACCCCATAAACACTTCAGATATCACACCCGGGCTCATCACTTGCAATGAGCTATTACACTGGTTAATTAGCTTGTGTGTAACGAGCAGACTGAGTAACCCAAATCATCCCATGGATTATTTGGCCCAGTGCTTCACATCAGGCTCTGGGAAAGGTTTTGGCCATTGATTATTCCAAGGTCAGTATCAAAATAATAACTTAGATGTGGTGGGTTTAGCTTTTATCTCTGCGTTTTCCTCAAACAATCCAAGAAATGCTTTTTTTTGGTGTGTAAATTAGCTTTATTCACATTTAAAATGTTGGGCTCATCACTCACTGATATCATTATGATTATTTTGCTCGTGCCAAGCTTTAATACATTTTTAGACAAGCTTTTCCCCATTCAGAGCATCACCAGTGGCCTGTCTGTCAGCTCTGGGGTGGGCAGGAGATGGCATCTGCTCTGTCTGAGAGTGTCTGCGTGGCCAGAGGCAGCCCTGGCCTGGGGGGGACTGATGAGCTCCCATTTAAGCCTTTTTCCCAGTGGCAGCACCAATTTGTGTCCTTTGCCAGCCATCAGTCTTCGTTAGGCTGATAGGAAATGATATCTGGGAGATGTCTACCTGGCCTTCTGATTGGATTAAAATTGGCCCAAAAGTTACTGGGCCGAGGGAGGATGGACAGTGTGATCACAGAATTCTGGTCCTTCAGCAAGCAAAGCCAGGAGTGCCACATTAGAAACTTCTTTGGTGCATTTTTGGGGAAATATTTGTATTTTTCTGGTCCTTCAGCAATCAAAGCCAAGCGTGCCACATTAGAAACTTCTTTGGTGCATTTTTGGGGAAATATTTGTATTTTTCTGGTCCTTCAGCAATCAAAGCCAAGCGTGCCACATTAGAAACTTCTTTGGTGCATTTTTGGGGAAATATTTGTATTTTTCTGGTCCTTCAGCAATCAAAGCCAAGCGTGCCACCTTAGAAACTTCTTTGGTGCATTTTTGGGAGATATTTGTATTTTTCTGGTCCACGTTTGCCACCATTTACCCCTGGTTTGCTGTGATATTTTCCATCACCTGGAAAGAAGTGCTGGAAATTGAGGAGGAGCTGCAGATTGTGAGAGGAACAGCAGCCATGTGAACATTAAAAGGCCTGAATATCAGCAAGGCCACTACATTTGCAAGACATTAGGTAGTTTATGTACTATTTTATGCATGGAGCCTCCTAACAGTTATTTCTCATGGATCTGCAAAATATAAAAGACTTTAGGTTAAAGGAATAATAATGAATCATTTATGAGATATTATCTACAAAGATGGATCGGTTCCATCTGTTGCAGTAATAAAAATAATAATGCTCAGCAATTACATAAATGCTTTACAGGTTTCCAGTGTGCATCACAAACATTAATCTAAGATCTAGCCCATAGCACAGTTTTTAAGAGCTTGTAAAAGGCCTTCAGCTTATACATGCTGGGTTATTTATTTATTTTTAACAAGGAAATAGAGTTTTTAAACTGGTTTAGAAAATTGAGTTGGAGCTCCTCAGTCTAAGGCGCTCTACGAAGATGGCCGCAAAATTGGTTTCTTTTTCCTTCTGTTGGTTGAAGTTGCTGCAAATGTCCAGGAGAAATACAGCTCCACAGGCAGGTGTTCATTGTCATAGAAATGATGGAAAAGTCTTCCAGGATGCCTTACTGGCATTATCTCCCAGTTATTTGTTAATCTCATTTTTTGTGTCTTGTAAGCAGCTCACTGAGGGAAGGCCAAGGGTTTCTGAGGCAGAGCAGAGCCTGCCAGTGGTTGTGCCCTTACACACTTATATTTATATTTCATATAGGATCTTGCTCCCTGAAAGAAATCATTTCTTTTGTTCACTGCAGGAAGAAATCAGATATAGGAACAAGTGGTTTCATGCTTTAGATGCAGTCTAATTTAACCAACAGAGCGAGTACTAGGTTTTGTTTTGTTCTGCTCAGATTTTCATTCGAATTCTAGAAAAAGAAGTGATGATAACTTTAGACAAAAGAATAGTCTGATTGTTTGAGGTGCTTCCTGGCAGACAGAGGTGTGGTAGAATAGGCAAGATTTAAATGCAATTTAAAATAGAATTATCCCAACTGATATTTTGGGCATGCCCATAAGCTCTATGAATACATAGATCGATCTGTTCTGTTAGCTTTGATTTAAGTAAATTTGTGAGGGTGTCTTGGAATGGGCTCCTCTGCAGTGCAACCCGTGACCTTGGAAGACAAGGAGCCATGGGAGCTCTTGCCTTGTAAATCTGTTTATCTGTGCACGTCACAGATAAGACCCAGGCTTTGCAATGCCCCTTGACTGAACAAGTGACATTAATTCCATTAACTCTGGGCCAAAGGAGTGTTTGTATTGACAATTGGAATGGAGGGGGGGGGTGGGGGGGCTATGTATCTTCCCCCACCAAATACTTAGCCTGGAAATATTTAAAACTTAACCCAGAGAATAAAAAGGTTTTATTGGAACTAAACAGTCATCTGATAAAACAAAACGAAACAAAAATTCCTTCAGCAATATTCTGTTAATTCATATCTAATAAGATTAATTAAAACAGATGAGGAAAAAAAACCTGCACTGTTTTGTAGGCAGAGAAAACGCTGGGTTCAGTTTGGTCAGGCCCGAGTGCTGATGATCATTCATGAAATAGAGAAGAGTTTGCTGTCACTTCTACCTGCCCCTGTAACCATCCCTGACCTGGGAAGCAATTCCCTATTTCCTATCCCATTATCCCACAGACAGAGTTCCACAGCACCAACAGCACCTGGAAGGGAGCTCTGGGCACTGCAGACTCCTCCTGCTTTTGGGAACGCCTGGGTGCTGCTGGAGGGGCTCTGCTCCTAGCCTGGCCTCACCTGGACATCCTGTGCTCCTCCTGCTCCTCACCTGGACATCTCCCTGGGTATCCAGCTCCTCCTGCTCCTCACCTGGACATCTCCCTGGGTATCCAGCTCCTCTCCAGCCCTTCCCTCAGGATGGCTCACTCATGGAGCAGCTTCACTCTGACCGTCTTGGGGCTGCCCCTCTGAGCCGCTGGGTCACAGAATCCCGGGATGGGCCGGGCTGGGAGGGAGCACAGTGGCACAGGATTGTGTCCAGCCAGTTCTGGGATATCCCCAGTGAGGGAGACTCCACAGCCTCTCTGCACAATCTGCTCAGTGCCCAGGGCAGAAGTTGTGCCTCCTGCACGGGGGAATTGCTGGGCTCAGTCCCTGCCCGTTGCTCTGGTGCCACTGCTGGGCCCCGAGCAGAGCCTGGGCCCTGCCCTGAGCCCTCCCTGCACACAGGGACACCCGGGGACACCCAGGGACACCCAGGGACACACAGGGCTGAGGGCCCCTCCCAGCTGGGGCTCCTCTTGAGGCTGAGCAGCCCCAGCTCCCTCAGCCTTTCCTGGGCAAGGAGATGCTCCAGGCCCTTCCTCAGCTCTGCAGCCTCCTCTGGAGCCTGTCCAGGAGCTCCCTGGCCCTGCTGTGCTGAGGATCCAGAGCTGGACACAGCACCCCAGAGGTGCCTCAGGGCTGAGGTTCTTTGCTGGATGGCAGTGCCTATTCCCAGCTGTCAAATTATGGCTAAAAGTGACTATTTCTTATAAAACACTTTTCCTCCTGTGCCTCCTCCAAAGCTTTGAAGTACACCGTGGAAATCCCTTAATGCAAGTGCACCTCAGCCATTAGGGAACAACCATGATCTTCCCAACAGCTATGGAAACCTGTGCAGAAATCTCCCAGAAATCTGAATACAGGATGGAGCTCCCATGGTGTGGACGCTGGGATGCGTTTTCAGCACCGCTCTGACAGCAGTTAAATTTCAGAGGTGCTCCTCTGAACTGGCTCTGTGTCAGACGTTGGAATAAACCCTTCCAAGCTGGTGGTGAGCAAGAGCTTTGACAAACCGGTTCCAGCTCTTCCTGCTTTGAGCAGGTTGGGTCTCCTGGCCCCAGGATCCTGCTCTGTTTGTCTGTAAGGGCTCACCAGGCCGTGGCAGGACTGGCAGAAGGGAAATGTGCTTCTATCAGGACTGGGATCGTGGATCAAACCCAGCCACGTCAGCAATTTAAACCAAGAGGCCGCTCTGTGAACAGCTGAGACATCACACACCTCCTGTTTTAAACCTCTCATGGGAGTGTTTCACCTCCCAGAGGGTGGCAGGGTGGATGGTTAGAAGTCATAACAATAAACTGCTGCTGCAAGATGCTCCCCTTGTTTAAAATAACCACCTCCTGCAAAATCCACACTTAGGCTAGGAAACAATTAAGGTGATATTTATTTCTTTCTGTTCTTTCTCTCCTTAAAGAATGGTAATTATAGCTGAGGATATTGCCCCACAGTTACAAATAACTTGCCGAATTTTCCTGAGAAAATGGGTTTTGGTTGTGGCTACTCAGATGGGAGCTCAGCACGTAACAGGCTTTGAGAGCACTGGAAGGAAAAATGAGCTGCTAAATATTAGTGCTGTTGGTGAGGAATATATAAATAAGTGGCTGTTACACAGCAGGATGATGCAGAGCAACCCAGAGTAATATATTGGCTTATCTTGTAGTAATGGCTCAATAACTGTGATAACATCAGAAATCACTATCACTCCTTGCCGAGAAATTACTTGTTACCATCCTCTTGTTTAAATATGGCTGGGAGAGTTCTGAAATTATTTTCAGCACGGTTTGGAGGCTTCCCCTCATTTAACCTTCCAGCTTCTACTTATAAAAATAAAAAGCTTAAATTCTTGGTGATCTCTTCCCCGTGCTGAGTTGCCTTTTGCACATCTTCCCAGCCGGCTGTAATATCGAGTGGGTTTTATTTTATCCTTTTAGTGTCTTAGGAAGGTCCAGTAGCTTGTCTTGTAAAAAGTGCAGGGGGGAAAAAAGGGTATTAATGGCTAATAAGAAATAATCTGTGGTTAACACAGCTCATCCTTTCTTTCATGCTCTGCCATGGTCTTGTTGCTTTTGAATGTTGGATTATCAAACTGCAGGGTTTGAGGTGATGGAGAAGAATGGTTTGTGAACCTCCTTGTGTCTGAGTAAAGGAGAGTTATCTGCTTTGGTGGAATTTCCTCTGAAAATAAATCCCACCTAGGAGGTACCTGAGGGTCCCAAGAGGCAAAAATATTGAGTGTTCATTCAGCAACAACAAAAATGTTTCTCCAGATTGAGGACTTTGGAACGCTGCTCCTCATTGCTGATGTTTCACAGTATGTTCAGAGGTAAGAAAGTCTAGGTTTGGGAAAACGAAGCTGAAAACAAATTCCAAAGTATTTGTGTTGCTCCAGCCTAAGAGCTCAGGAGATATCTCAGGTAATCAGGTCCGAAATCAGGCAAAGGTTCTTCCCCCAGAGGGTGCTGGGCACTGCCCAGGCTCCCCAGGGAATGGGCACATTCCCAAGGCTGCCAGAGCTCCAGGAGCGTTTGGGCAACGCTCCCGGGGACAGGGTGGGATTGTTGGGGCGTCCTGGGCAGGGCCAGGACTTGGACTGGATGATCCTGGTGGATCCCTGCCAACTCAGGACATTCCACGATTCTGCATCAGTCCCAGCTGCTGTTAAATACTGGCACTTCCTAAATGAGTGACAACCAGCAGCCTGTGCTGATAGACCGGCACAGGTGAGGGGCTTTGAAAGAATCTGTTTATTAGAAGGGAAGTTTGTCCCTTGGAAGTCTTTTAGGACTATTTGGTTTAGGGTTTTCTTTTATTCTTGGGCCTCTCTGGTTTTCTCTTGTATTTTTTTATACTTTTAAATTAATCCACGTGTATAAAAGGCGGTGTGAAAGAAGGGGCAGAGTCATTTCCAGAGGTTATCGATGGTTTAATAGGTCTGAGTGAGTTTTGGTGGTGCCTGTTCCACGAGAACCACGAGACTTTACCCTGACAAAAACTCACTGGAGCCGCCGATGGACAGCGCAGCCGGAAATTATCCTGGCACTTTGGCTGCCTGCCATTCTTTTACTGCCTCCTGCTAATTCCTGGATTGGATTGCCTGATGGCTGTTGGGAAAACGGGCGGCTCCATGAATGGTGCCCTTTATTCCCAACGCAACTGTCGGATTTTATTTCGTTCCCTCCGTGATAAGGCTCCCCCTGATATTCACATGACAACCCCCGTGAGCTGGAGCTGGCTGAGGAGAAGCCAAAGGAGCCTTTCTTGTGTGTGTTTGGGCTGATTTGAATGTGTTGCCCCGCAGGGGAAATCCCACATTCCTGCAGGTCCCGGATAAATCCTCTCATCCCGTTTCCCATCAGAGAGGCAGCAGCAAGAAGAGAGAGCTGATGGCTGTCCCTGCTGCTGCTGCGTGCTAAAATAAACACCCCACTGCACCCTGAAGTGGAAAACGTGGAATTCTAGAGCTGCTCCAGGCAGTCAGCAGGATGGAGGGAACTTTCTGAGAGAATTAAATGAACGAGGCAAGAGTAAAACCCCCATTCAGAGGTGTGGGTGTGGGGAGGGATGGATGGAGAGGGAAAAACCAGCCGAAAGGAGGAGAAACATTCCCAGCAAAATGGCTCACCGTGTTTTCCAAGGACAAAAGTAGAAACCCACGTTGGGTACATGATTTAATTTACAGAAATCTGGAGTTTTTATGTAATTAGGGTCTTTACTGTGACATCAGCAGTGTAAAATGTAATGTTTAAGGGGTTTTGTCCCCTGCATGGTGTGTGCCCCCCTCCTGCAGAGCACTAGCTCATTCTGCTGTTCCACCCTGCTAATTTCTTCATTTCTACTGAGTTTGGTATTTAAATATCTGCCAACTCTCTGAGTTCCAACAAGCATTGGCATGAGTAATGAGTCAAATGTTAGAGCAGCATTATTCTTTGACAGTTCTAAAAGGATTATATAACTCGAATTTTAAATAATATTTTTGAAATGTGTAATTTAAAAGGTCCTCGTGTTCTGTAAATGGTTTAATTTTTCATCCCGTTTAATTGACATTGCAAAAGAATCATTAAGTCGATGATGATTAAAGCAGCACTTTTATGGATCAAACTCTCTTTGGGGAGAAATTTAGTCACCGTGAAAGAGATATAGGCATGGATTTTGAGGATGCTGCAAGAGAAGCAGGGGCTGAATAGGCTTTTCAATAAATCTTATCTAATCTGGAACCTCCTTCCAGTCAATCCAAGGCCGAGGCACCTCAGGAGTCAGCACTGGATAGGGTGGAAAAAACCTTTTGTGATTTTACAGGACACTTGGGAAGGAGGGAGGGTTTCAGCCCAGTTTGAGCCAGATTCTAAAGAAGTGAGGATGTAATCAAGTTATTAAGTGTATCCTCATGGTGATATGCAGCTGCTTCATTTTCTGTGCAGTAAACTTCAGCTCCCACTAAAATAAATGAGGAACTTTGCTTGGGTTTATGCTGTTGGATTTCAAAAGTGCATCCATGGGACCGTTGCTGTTTTTATTTTGATTAAAAATGCTAATATTTAAATCTATGGTAGGTGCTGAAATGGGAAATAGCACCTGGAAATGTTTTGTCTTTTAATTCTTTCCAGTGATTTTAAATAATATCTGTGTCTGAGAGATTTTTGTTCCTTTTGAAGCTGGATAGACATTATCCCATTACCCTATCCTGTGGAAAAGGGGAATGGTGTCATCACAGACTCAACTGGATGAGTTTCACCTCAAATCTTGTTGTACATTCGAATGTGGGTGCCAGATACTTGTGTTTTAAATCATCTGTTGGGGAGGTTCTGTGTAAGATGTGACCTTTACTGAAAATCAAATATGTAGGAAATTCCAGGTTCTGGGGAACATCAGGAGAGCAAGCGGTGTAAAAGATCCTGAAGAGGAGAAATAAACGAAATCAGGAGTCAAGGAATGATAAATACAGAAAAAACAAGTATTAAAATATATCAGGTCGGGAAATTGTGTTGCTCTAAGAGGGTTTGTGATAACAAGGAATGGGGGCGGGGTGGGATCCCAGTAAAAATGAAACCTGCAAAGTCAGGAATGTCTCAGAGAAGATAAATAATTGGAAATGAGAGCAGACTGTCTAAGAACAGAATATGTCTCAGCTTGAAGATTCACTCCACACTTGTACGATGTAGAGATAATAACCAAATTTTAAGTTGGACTCCCTTAAGTTCCCTTAAGTGATATCGCTGTTAAAAAGCACTTTCAGCCTAAACTTAAAAAATCACTAAACCAAAGGTAAAACATTATCAGAGAGAGGAAAAAGCCATTTTAGAACAGGATTGTGAAATATGAATTTAACAATTAAATAAGCTCTAAGTTCTCAAACCTCTCAGTGAAACAATTTAGCAAAAGCTTGGAAAATCTTATCCCTTGTGATGGAAGGGAAAAAAAGCTTTGGCACTAAATACCATGGTCATTGATGATAAAGAAATTTTCCAGCCCTAGAGAAGTTTCTGGAGAATCTGGTGGCTCCCAGGCCACGTTTGTTCAGCTGGTGTCATTAGCAATAATAGTGAAGCAAAATCACTGGCTCCAAATCCACAATATCCCCACAGAAATGGAGAAATCTGGGCGAAATGTCAGCACCTACAAGGGAGAAAGGCTGATTGCAACTAAAGCAAATTAGTCCTTCCCTAAAGGTGAGGAAACCTGATCCTGCACATCTCTCCCATCTCTGCTGGCCCCGTGTCCCACTTAATCACGCTCCCTAATCCACATTTCTCCCGAGCTACGGTCACTATGTGCCCACTTTTCAGAACAGCCTCTAAATTTTCATCCATCCCTCTCCACTCTCCCTCTCCACCCCCGATCCCTTGGCTGCTCCCATGGGGAGGCTGGGGGGGGTCACAGGCAGCTGAGCTCCTGCCCGGGGACCATTCCCATGGCAATTCCTGGGGGATTTCACCCTTCCAGGTGGAGCAGTGGGCACTGCAACAGCCCCATGGAGATTCTGAGGGGTCACAGTGTCTGAGCTCCTTTCTGGGGAACACTCCCATGGCAATTCCTGGGGGATTTCACCCTTCCAGGTGGAGCAGTGGGCACTGCAACAGCCCCATGGAGATTCTGAGGGGTCACAGGCAGCTGAGCTCCTGCATGGGGACCATTCCCATGGCAATTCCTGGGGGATTTTCCCCTTCCAGGTGGAGCAGAGGGCACTGCAACAGCCCCATGGAGATTCTGAGGGGTCACAGCCAGCTGAGCTCCTGTCTGGAGACCATTCCCAAGGCAGTTCCTGCAGGGTTCTCCCCTTCCAGGTGGAACAGCGGGCACTTCAGCAACCCTCAGAAGCTGCAGCAGGACCCTTCCTCACCTTCCTTATTCCCAACTCGTTCAGCTGAGCAGAATTTGAGGAACCTCAGCAGGAATTTCCTGCGGCACGAGCGAACCGGGAAGCGCAGGGAGCGAGGGGAGCCTTGGGCTCAGTGCCTTTGTTTCAGCCCCGGGATTCAGCCCCGTCCATCAGCGCTCCAGTTCTGCTGATGCCCTTAACTTCGTTGCTGACTTCCCTGTCAGATGCATTTGTTTTACGACCCAGGACCTCAGCCAGTCTTAGTCAAAGCTCCCACAGGCTCTTTGCAGGATCTGATGCTCTGCTGGGGCCGTGCCAAAGCGTCTGCGCGGCGTCTTCCTGTCCTGCTTCTATATGGAGCAGCTTGGCGCTTATGGGAGGGAGGCCAAATGAACTTAAATAGTGCATCAATCCACAAAATCTGAATTGTAACTTCAGTTGTTCCTTTGGAGGGGAACAGACGAGTCCTTGATAAAGTGAGAGGACTTTTTAAGCCTCTTGTTGGTATGAACAAAGCGGGGAGACAGAACACTTTGAGGGCAGGTGACGGGGAGGAGGTTTCCTGAATATCTGAGGGCAAGATGTGACCAAGGTGCATTGAAAAAGGCCTTTAATGGGATGGTCTGTTTGTACCATTTTCCTCATCACTTGAAAAATCCTTAATTTTCCCTGCTGAAGTTTTCCCTCGGTGCAGTTTATTATCTCTTTAAAGAAGAGAGGAAACTCCTCTTCTTTCCAGGGTTTTGGGATTCAAGTACGTCTGTTTACTCTCCTGTTAATCCCCATCTTTCCTTGGGGTGCTGATAAACCTAACTTTTGAAATGGGGTCTGTTTTAACTGTTTTGAGCAAATATAAGGAGCATATAATGCGAAATATTTTAGTGAATGTTTTGCATCCAGGGCAGTTATGACCACGTTGGACATCTTCCCACCATGGCTCTTGTCTGTCCATGGTATTTGTCTTGCTGCGTAAGAAGTCCTTGAATACAATTTTTAATGCATTTATCTGGCAGAATTCATTGCCAATGTTTTAGGGAGACCGAAAGATCCAATTGTTGGGAAGAGCATTTTAGGACAGCGTTAAGAAGCAACCAGTGCTTCATGAGTCTCGAGTTTCCTCATGAAACCACGGCTCCTCACTGCATTTTTGGGTATAAAACCAACCTAAAAACTTTAAAAAAACTCTACTGGCGAAATCCAGACAATTCTTTGGAGCCTGCAAACTCCCTTGTCCATCTCAGGGCTTTGGGGGCTGCTCTTGTGGAGCTCCAAGTCCCAAAATCTTGTGTTGTGTGCTGCCGTTTTAACGAGCTGCAGTGGGTTCAGGAGTCTCCATCCAGGACCGGATCCACGTGCTCCCTTCTGCCTCGTGATGCAAACACAATAAAACTTCTGGAGGAAACAGCTGATATCAATCTTATCTTAATGGCTCTAAAAACATGGCTATGAGGCCTTGCACGAGGCAAGGGGGATCTGGGAAAACTCAGCCTTGGCTGTTGTTGCAATAATTTAGCAAGTTTTATGTTCATTCTTTATTTCCCATTTTACATTTGTATTGTATTTTGCTATTAGTAATTTATAATAAATCGCTGCCTTGGAAGTGTTATTAAGGATACAAATAACATCCTTTTACTCTCCTTTAAGGTTTGGCAGTGTCCAAAATATTTTCATTGATGCGGGTGCATGAGATGCTACCGAAAAATCCAACTTCCTTTTTTTCCCCTTCTTTTTGTTTTGATATTTTATTTAACAGCTCAAGTTTGCTTCTATTTCAGAAAAGCTTGATTTTAGCTCTTCGTTGAGAATTCTATCTAAACACTTTCGCTTTAGGATGTATTTTTTTGGGTAAAATATTTCCTGGAAGAGAAATTTGGAATACAAGCACATATGGCCTGCTTAGGATCTGATTTCAGCGTTGCTCAGAAGAAGAAGAGAGGCAGAGCAGGATGAGAGAAATTTGGTGGCCACTGAGTTCCTGCGTGGCTGGAGCTGGGACGTTTCAGCCCTTATCAAAGTTGGGAGAGCAGCTCCAACCCAGCCTTCGGAGGGATGGGATCGATAGCTGGCAAAGAGCCTGAAGGTCAGATAAAGTACTTAGGCAGGCAGGATGCCAGGCTAAAGAGATGTCAAGAAAATCAATTAGATCCTAAAGAAAGAGCAGCAAGCTAACTAAAAATCCAATCTCGAAAGGCTCTTGATATTTTGAAGCCAGCTTTATTACTGTTCCTATATCTTTATCTGGCTAATAAAATTACCTTTGTTAAGCAATTAAGACCAGACTCGGGTCACGCCAGGCGAGCACAGGAAGGAACACCTGTGTGCGACCAGATTAGGCACAGCTACGAGTGGGGGAGACGAAATGGAGCAGCTTTAGGGGCAGAGAGTGACACCAGAGTGGTTCAGCTGCCCTCCTCCTCCCCTATCGATCCCTTTACCTTTGTGCTCTTGGCGCACGCCTTGGAGACTTTCTGCTCCGAGTGGTAATGGAAAAACGGAGACTTGGAGTTTGTCTGCTGGTGCCAGGTAGTTTGCTTAATAAATTATGGCTGTCTGAAGTCAATAGAGAGAAGAGAAATTCAGAGGGGTGGGTCGGCCTCTCCTCTCCTCTCCTCTCCTCTCCTCTCCTCTCCTCTCCTCTNAGTGGAAAATATTAACTGAAAGGCTCATTGCCTGAAGTCCTGCACTGTGCTACCAAAGGTCAGCTATGAGATGGGCTGGTCCAAATGTCCAGCTTGATCCTTTTGAAAGAGAAGATCCTCTCCTCTCCCTCTCCTCTCCCTCTCCTCTCCTCTCCTCCACAGTGATGGGAAGGAGCAGCATTTTACTGGATTAGCACTTGGAAAAATGGACTTTGTCAGCTTTTCCAGGACGGGATTTCGCCCCCTTTGTGCAGGACTGAACATATCAGTTAAAGGTTCTTGCTGCTCCTATTGGTGTGCTCATGGAATCAGAGTCACGGGATGCTTTGGGTTGGAAGGGACCTTGGAGATCACCCAACTCCAGCCCCAAAGTTCCAACGTGCCACCCTCCAGGTCGTGTTCGGTGTTGGTGTCATTAGCCAGGGTTTGAGTTGACTGAAAAATGCCAATTTTTGCTCTGAAAGGGATGGGTATTTCCACACAGCTTTTATTATTTGTATTTTGACTGACAATTTTGGATGTTGCTACCAGATGCTGGAAACATCCTGTGGTTGTCCTGTCCATCCGTGTGGGAACGTGGATGGGAATGTGTGCATGGACATATCTCCCCCTCACATCACTGGGACAAACTGCCAGAACAGAAATAAAAATAATAATAATAAATCCTTTCTTCATTCTGACCTTACGTGGAGACACAGAATTCAATACATATTAATGAAATCAACAAAACCTGTCTGTACATAATTAATAAGGTTATTTATTTTGTTCAGGGCCTTACTGGATGACTGAGGAATCAGAATAAGGAAGGGCACAAATAATGACAATAGAAATCTGACGTGTCACTGAGGAAAGGGCTCAGGTTCTTCATTTCGTGCTCATTTTTTCTGCTCAGATGAATTTTGTGATAACCTCGACCTACAGTTTCAGCACACACACCAGGTTTTAATTAATTGGAGCCTTTTTGTTGCCAATGATCTCACTAACAAAATATTGCAGGAAATAAGTGGTGCAGGACTTGTCAGACTTCCTGTCCAAGCCCTTGGTCTCCTTGCCAGGACAGATCCGTAACATTCTTGTCAGTATTCATTAAGGTTATTTTCTTATTCAAATCCAGATTTCATTGGCTGGCCTGTAAATGAGTCCAGTACCTAAGGATATGAAATCTTTCAGAATTTGAAAATGTTGCAGTTTGAAACCTTAAAACCAATAAACAAAATCAATCCATTTCCACGACCGCCTCCATTGCCAGTTGTGACCTGCACTGGACAGCGCTTCTCAAATGTCCAAATTTAATATTTATAAATAAAAACGGGATTGAATCACCCCTCCTGTCTGCCTTCCCCAAATATCTGTGCATTTCCCACAGGAGCAGCTTCATTTGAACGAGCTGTATTTTTAGGAAGCTGGTGAGGAACTCCACGTATTTCCCATACATAAATACATATATCTGTGTGTGTGTGAACTGAAGAGTCCTGCAAGCAGCAGACAAAATAGTGCTTTTGAGGAGTGATGGCACTGATGTATGCACAGTAAATTAGGAGGATTTGTGTGAAATCCTTTGTACTATTCTGGTGAGCAAATGTAAATTTTTATAGGGAGTGAAAGTCACCTCTGATGGATGTTAACCCGGAGCCACGCCTTCTGTGGGAAATAGGGAGAAGGCAATTAAATTAAGGGTAATAATTTAATTATTAAATTTTTGACCATTAGTAGATACTTTTGTCTTATTCAGACTTTGTAAACTTGTGGGTTTTATAAATTTCAAGTGACTCTGAAGGCTTAGGACATAATTTAGTCCTGACAGTTTTGATCTCTGCTTGATCCATAAGCCCTGGGGAATTCCTGCTGGGCCAGGACCACAGGGTATCACTGGGAAATTTTTATTTATTTATTTATTTATTTTTCAGTGTAATCACTTTCCATAAAGGATTATTTTTTCCCTTTCTGCAAAGAAAACAGGTGCTTTAGGGTTATAAAAATATAACAATGTGGGAAAGTCTGTTCTGGCAGTGACAATCTGATTTCATCACCTCTAAGAGGATGCACAGATAACTGGGCTCTTGTCAGCTGTTCCACCTGAAGTGTAAGAACCCTCTCCAAGCCAGCCCAGGATTACCAGCAGGAAGGAAACCAGGAGATTACTGCCTGGCTTTGTGCTTTTCCAACTCCTACAGACATATTGTGCCACTGAGTGTTTGAAAGTTAATTCAGTTTTTTCTCGCAATTCTCCGAATTGTTTGGGTGCTTTGGCACAAGAATTCACCAATTAAGAAACAAGCAAAAAGACTTTTAAATAAAACTCACCACATTTGTTCAAGTCATTGAAAAGCAGGAAATTACTGTTGCTCTCCAAAAAGCAGCTGTGTGTATACAGTGACATTTTATTTAATGATTGAAATTATAGCATAAATATACATTGTATTACTGGTTATTCTCATTTTACAATGCTGCAACAGGGCTTGAGCAGAGATGTCAGTTCAGCCAGCCAGGCTTTCTCCAGGAGCAGCAGAAGCCCAGACCTTGATGACATTAGGGAACATCAATCGGGTTTTAAATCCTGATGTTGTAAGAGTTTTATATTTACTTTCTGAATCTTCCCATTCTGGGAGCTGCTGCTCCCTTGGTGTGACTTTCTGTCGGTGTTTAGTATCAAGGTGAAAAAGAATGTGTTAGGAGCTGCAGAATAAAAGAATCAGGATGGTTTGAGTTGGAAGGGTCCTCAAAGCCCATCCAGTGCCACCCCTGCCAGGGGCAGGGACACCTTCCACTATCCCAGGCTGCTCCAACCTGGTCTTGGACACTTCCAGGGATCCAAGGGCAGCCACAGCTTCTCTGGGCACCCTGTGCCAGGGCCTCTCCACCCTCCCAGGGATAAATTTCTTCCCAATATTCCATCTAAAAGTCTCCACTTTAAAATTAAAGTTGTTCTCTTGTGTCCCATCAATATCTGCCCTTGTAAAAAAAAAATCTCTTTCCCTCTCTTTTATAAGCTCTCTTGAAAAACAGGAATGTTAATGTGAAAGTTGCAAGAAAAAATAATTCCAGGATTCTCTGAAAGCCCTGCTCTCATCCCTGCCGCTGAGGAGAGGTTCTGTGGCTCCTCCAACAACCCCTTGAGCTCATGGAGCTGTTGCGAACTCCACTCCAGATGAAATGACAGAGGCAGCTCCTACCTAAGCCTTGGTTTATTCAATGATGGCAAGCGCCTGAAATTGTGCAAGGATTAATTCCCTTGGAAAAAAAAATGTGGCTGGACCAGTTGTAGAGCTTCCTGCTTGGGAAGGGATCTGGAGATGAGTAGGAAAAGCTCTCGGAAGAAGCAGCAATTCAGCTGGAGACCTTCATCCCTGCCTGGAGTGAGCTGCTGAACAGCCTGGGAATACAAAAAATGGATGAGGGACGTGGTTTGAGCGATGCCTGATGAGTGATGAGCTGGGAACACGCACCGTGCCATTAAGGTCATGCTGTACTTTAATTAGAGAGAGGATAGGAAACGATCTAATTATCTGCATGGCTCTTCCACAGAGAGAATGAACAGCTTTGTGCAGGTGGAGGTGGCCAAGCCTGGCTGGGCATTGGGCTGGAGCAGAGCTGGGAGCTGATGGAGCTCAACCTTGCTCCTCTGGAAACGTGTGCTTGGTGGATTCAGAGAGAAACAGGAAACTGCAGAAAACATCCAGTTTCTGAGGGTCTGGAGAGCCAGTTCTACAAGGAGCAGTGATATAAGCATTAAAATAATAACTTTCTAGAAAGAAATATTTAAGACTCGTTTTGCACCACGAGGATGGAAATTTTCTAATGGATTTAAGGGCATCTTATTTATTTTTAAGAGCTGAGGTGTTTCACACTTTGGTCCTGTAAATGTCTGAACTTTTTTTTAGCTCCATATTTGAAATGCAGAAGAAATCTCTTGCCTATTTTTCAGTCTGGAGAGCTCAAAGACGTTACTTGTGGTTAATTTTCCAGCCAAGATGATTTCAGTCATGTGGGGGAAAATGACACCGATTTTATTCAGTCCATCAGCACTGATAATACACTTGGACAGAACCATCTGCATTGACGGGATTGTATTTATGTACAACTGCACATAAATCAATTTTTTTTTTTTCCCTGAATCACCACTCGGTGAGATTTGAGATTTTTTTAGGGGTATTTGGGATTAATCTTATAGGAGATGTAAGATAAGGACCAGCCTGTAATACTGGAAAACAAGAATACATCAGTTTTGTTTTAAAATGCTCCGTTGGTTGGGGATTCAATGTGAAAACAATCTGAATAATGTCTTGAAGTTGGGCAAGGAAATGATTAAGTGACTCTATTTCTATGCAGATTGGGGCTACGTAATTAAATACCTACTTACAGACAAAAGCAGAGATGAAATTGCTTCCTCAGTTCAGGGGAAAAAAAAATAATAGGAAGGGCTATAAAATGATGTGAATAAAGAAATAAATGGGAGCAGTAAATGGCCAGTCAATAGGGTGTTTTGGAATTAGAGAGGGTCAAGCCAACCTGATGTTTTATTCTATTTTTAATTTTTCTGAGAGTGCAGGTTAGGCTGAAAAAGAGACTGTAATAAACCTAAACTTAAATAAAACATTTGAAGCGGGGCTTGTTTGAAATGTTGATTAAGAACTAGAAATCATTATCTGGCACATATTAAATAAGTTGAGCTAGTAACTGCCTGGTTTCAAAGCGGAGCTTAAAGAGAGGATAACTGAGAAATAAATTCCTGGTAAGGGAGACTTTTAGGTTGGTTCTAGATGTTTCTGTCAGTGGCCTAGAAGGAAGCAAGAAATCATTCCTGAGCATCACTAAACCGCTGGCAAATGGCTTTATAGAGAGATTATATATCCTTTACGTGGAGAAGATGATGTATGGGTCTTATCAAAACTGTGCAGTGGCCTCATCCGTAATAAACTCCGTGGTGTGTAAAACACTGAGCAGATAAAGGCGTGGTGCAGGCCAGGAGGAGAAGCTGGAGCTGAGCAAAGCCGAGGTGCCCATGTCAAAATTGGCTGTGATTAATCATTATTCTCACGGGCCCTGGGTGCAGCGCCACGTTACTTTTGCTTTTTATCTCACTGCCGTCTGGTTTTGCCTGCTGTGTTCCCAGACCCCTCGGGGACTGAGGGTGGGGAGATCGAATTAACGTGGAGCTGGAAATGCTGAACTCCTCCTTCTTCACTGCCTTGCAAGAGGATTCTGCAGTCCCGTTCCTGGCTGTGCTCAGGGAGTCTTTGGTGTTCCCCAAAGGGCTTTCAGTGTATCAGCGGAGAGGTGCATTTCTGCAGGAAGCAGCAATGCAGGTGGAAAGATCAGGGAACAGCTCTGCAATAAATTCTGGATAAATGAACGTTTGCCCAAATGCCCTAAATTGCAGCTAAGGAAACTAAGGTGCCTTTGGCCTGGGAGTGGGTCTGAATGTGCTGTGGATTTAAAAAAGGGGTTTGAAACGGTGTTTGGGGTTTGAAATATGGAAATATGGCCTGGTTTCCTGTGTGTCCTGTGTCCCTCCGTGCCCCTCCGTGCAGTCCCGTGGCATCGGGTGCGGTGCCCAACGGGGCCACCCCGACCCCTCGCCCCACTATCCCTGTTCCTTTTCTACCTCACTCCTCATTCCCAATCCCACAGATTTCACAGAATCCCAGAATCCCACACTGATTTGGGTTGGAACAGATCTTAAAACCCATCCCATTCCACCCCTGCCAGGGGCAGGGACACCTTCCACTACCCCAGCTTGCTCCAAGCCGCCTCTAACCTGGCCTGGAACACTTTATATCTATTAACAGTTTATATTTAAATCGTGTTCAGTAACACAGGACTCAGGTGTGGGGAAAATGCTATTTACTCATTGTTTCCCCTTTTTAGTAGAAGTGCTGAGTAAACAAGACTTTGTGCTCGGTGATTTTCTGGGCATCCCCTCGGGCACGGAGCAGACACGGATCTGGCTGCCTGAGCTGAAAGCTCCTTCCTCGGATCCATGGCATTAATTCAGCTGCTTTCATATGGCTGCTTTCCTCCTGGATCATTTGATATATCCTGTGAACTGCCTGCTGAGGCACTGTGTCTGTATTGTTCCGTGGAGAGCACTGCCAGTCCTGCTGGATTTATATCCCTGATTTCCTGGATGCTGAGCTCGTTTCCATTATAATTCAGCGTCCTGCCTCCATCCCTCTGGTCGGGGTGCACGGCACGGAAATTGTTTACGTTGTGGAATTACCTCCCGACATTGATGCATGAGGAAATTATTCCGAAAACCCCTGAAAAATACGGTGCGTGCTGCAAGAAATTCAGGGAACTAACTGGGGTAAGGGAAACCTTCCAGACCGGCCAGAAGTATGGAAGTCTTTCCAAGGATTTGTGTCATCCAGAGGCAATTGTGTGGTGCTCAGCAAAGATTCCTACAGGACAGTCACACTTGGAATTCCAGCAGATTAGCCTCTCATCAAGTCATCAGGATCCTGCTATTGGAATAAACACAGCTGTTGTTTTCCAAGAAATGTGGCAAAGAGTAGCAAGGAAAAAAGGGACAATTAGTGTTGCTAAATGCCAAGGAACTCAGGCTGGCATCTCAGTGTTTGGGAGAGTTTGGCTCTCTGGAAAGCCCTTTTTGCAACAGAGGAAAACCCAAACCTATCCCATATCAGAGTGTCACTGATGGCTTTCTAAACTGATGGTGGGAATAATTCCCTTTGTTTGATGTTTTCGGGTTGGTTTTGGTGTGGGGCGCATTTTTTTTGTTGGTTGCTTTTATTCTTTCAAAAGTATTTAATTTATTTCATGTTCTCAAACCTCTTATTTCTGCTTCTGGTCTAGATTTTAACAACAAATAGGAGAGTTGGAAGGGCTCACCTGGAGAGGAGGAGGCTCCAGGGAGAGCTCAGAGCCCCTTCCAGGGCTTAAAGGGGCTCCAGGAGAGCTGGAGAGGGACTGAGGACAAGGCATGGAGGGACAAGACAAAAAGGAATGGCTTCAAGCTGAAAGAGGGCAGGGATGGATGGGATATTGGGAAGGAATTCCTGGCTGGGAGGGTGAGGAGGCCCTGGCACAGGGTGCCCAGAGAAGCTGTGGCTGCCCCTGGATCCCTGGCAGTGTCCCAGGCCAGGCTGGACGGGGCTTGGAGCACCCTGGGATAGTGGAAGGTGTCCCTGCCCCTGGCAGGGGATGGAAGGAGATGAGCTTTAAGGCCCCTTCCAACCCAAATCAGTCTGTGTCTCTACGATTCCTTGGTTTTGATGATGTAAGGATTTGGGGAAAAATTAATTAGGATTAGGATATTTCCTAAAACAAATCCCCAGGTTACGCTTCCATAGCTTCTCTCTCCAAAAAAACTGCAAACTCTATGAAAGATGTAGCTAAAGGCTTATTTTTAAAGTTTTGGCTCCTACAACGTATTTTACCCCAAAATAAATCCACAAACCGTTTGTTAGTGCAGACAGGAGACCAAAAAAGTTTGGGTTAAAATGGAAAAATGGAAAGTTGGGGTTTAAATGATCTGTTCTTTCCTGGGATCTCCTCGGAGCAGGAGAGGCTCGGTTCAGAAACCTGAGATAGCAGGGAAAGATTGATTTGGAAACCAGAGGAAATAGAAGAGTCTTGATGTCATGAAAGGAAGAAAGTGGAGAGAAAATGAGGGAATAATGACATAAAACACCTCTGGTGGTCTCGGGGAAAGTGTCAGCAGGGGCCATCGGAGAAAATATGTGCGAGTGAGAGGAGCTCATTTCCTCTGCGTGGCTGAGGTGGCTCATCCCTTACCCCTCAGTACTTTATTTATACCCCCTTCTGGCAGGATATGGACAGCAATTTCCTTGTTCCCCACAGCTTTTTATATCCAAACTGGAAATCATCCTGCTCTCCCCATTCCTAATGGGAAACACGGCGCAAGGATGGATTGGGCCTAGGGAAGAGGCCTGAGAAGGTGCTGGAAATAACAAGTGGCAGGATTGTCACAGGGATGGGAGGAGTGTAACAAAGGCCTGGGATCCAAAAACCTGGAAAAATCGGTGCTGCCATCTGAGGACTTTTGGGAGATACCAACAGATGGAATTCAGAAGCTTTTATCATTATTCAAAAGGTAAAGTCTGAAAAATGTTACTTTTTGATGGGTCTTTGTCACAGAGCACGTTTCAATGTTCAGCTTGCTAATTAATTACTAAAAGTCATTCTTTTGGGCACAGCTCTGCCCTAGTCCTGCATGGACTGAGAAGAAGAGGAATTAAATTATTTTCCCTGGACATTACTCAATGGACCTTCCACTGAACAGTCTCTCTCTTGCTTCTGCTTTCAAGCTCATTAATACAAATTTCCAACTTCTTCATTCCTAATGCCAGATTAAAAATTTGTTTGTGTGTTTGAGTCCAGGCAATCTGGCAAAGTTTATTCAAAGTAAGGATAAGAAATCTGATAAAAAAAAGGAATGATGGATAGGAAATCTGATAAAAGGAATGATTCATCTTCTGTGGTAGCCATGAGTTGCATCTTTGTTCCCTATTTATTTGTGTCACTTCAGGTGGAATGTCCTTCCACTGTAAAGCTCTGGAGAGAATTCCTGCTTGGGAAGTGAAGTGGAAATTCCTGGGAGACCTTTTCATCCTTCTTTTCTGTCACTGTACATTGTTTGTCCACACTTTTGTGTCTTAATAACAGCAAGAAGCAGAGTTTGTAGGAGTTGTTTCAAGAACAGAGAACGTGGCAGCCAATAAATTAATTTATTGAAAAAAAAAAAAAGTGCTGTCCATGGAATTCCAGAATTAGTAAATACAAGTGAAAGTTATCTCTGACTAGATTTCCATGTGGGATGACCAAGAGGATGGCTAAAAAAGGTCATTTTATTTGGCACGTGGGTTTTAAATGGATCATGATGTGGAATACCACCATGGGATCAACTCCTTGGATGCAGCTCCTCCTATTTTGGGTTTGTGGCACAGAACTGACCCATGGAGAGAATCCATGGCTGCCCAGGCATGGCATGGGAACGCTGTGGCCTTTTTTCCAGCTTATTCCTGAACGTTCCCTGCGGGTGGTTGTTGCGTTTCCGACGTGGCGGAGGTTCACCGTGGAGCTCTTGGATGTGATGTTCAGCAGCACCAGGAGCCCACCAGAGTCTGGAGGCTCCTTTTAACATCTTTTGGAGCATTTTTTGCAGGACTTTGGTGCCCATGGTATTTCTCCCAGCTGTAATTTTCCAGCTGGAACTCTCCTGGGCTCAGGGATGTGTCTCCATCCCAACCTGTGCATCCGGGATCTGTGCCCTGCACGCTCTGGGCCATCCAATCCCAAACGGAGCCCGTGAGTCGTGACACCAACAGTCAAATACCCAGCAATGCCACCGCGTTCCAAGAGGAGAGAACTAGTATTAGAATTACTAAATACTAGTGAAAGTTATCTCTGACTAGATTTCCATGTGGGATGACCAAGAGGATGGCTAAAGAAGGTCATTTTATTTGGCACATGGGTTTTAAACAGACCACGATGTAATGTGCTAATGTGCTTGCGGAATACCACCGTGGGATCAACTCCTTGGATGCAGCTCCTCCTATTTTGGGTTTGTGGCACAGAAGTGACCCATGGAGAGAATCCATGGCTGCCCAGGCATGGCATGGGAACGCCGTAGCCTTTTTTCCAGCTTATTCCTGAACGTTCCCTGCGGGTGGTTGTTGCGTTTCCGACGTGGCGGAGATTCACCGTGGAGCTCTTGGATGTGATGTTCAGCAGCACCAGGAGCCCACCAGAGTCTGGAGGCCCCTGTTACATCATCTTTTGGAGCATTTTTTGCAGGATTTTGGTGCCCGTGGTATGTCTCCCAGCTGTAATTTTCCAACTGGAACTCTCCTGGGCTCAGGGATGTGTCTCCATCCCAACCTGTGCATCCGGGATCCGTGCCCTGCACGCTCTGGGCCAGCCAATCCCAAACGGAGCCCGTGAGTCGTGACACCACCAATCAAATACGCAGCAATGCCACCGCATTCCAAGAGGAGAGAACAGTGAAACGAGTTTGGAAAATATTTGGGAAAATAAGATAAGTGGTGCACGCCGAGGTAGAGGGAGCCAATTTTGTGAGTCTCGGCTCCAACCGTAATGATGTGATTTAGATTAATTGCAGTGTTTTATTGCTTTGAATTGAAAACAGCATTTTTATAGGCGAGACAGCAGGTGCAGAATATCTCAAAAGCAAAGATCCAGTTTTTCCTGAATGCTTACTAAGTAATAAAAATGGGAAAGGAAAACAAGACAGAAAATTCACTACACAAAGTGAATTTTTTTCCTAAATCCAAAGTCTTGTGCTCCCCCTCATCTTCCTTGAAGCAATCACAGGTCTCCAGGGAGCAGATTTCCATCCTGCCTCACTGCGCACCCTGAGGATTTTGATCCAGTTTGAACTTTGTATAACAGAGTGGTTTGAACCATTCAGTTGTGCCAACGAGATTGATGAGGGGCTGGAGAGCACCTGATTTTGGGGCAAAAGCTGAACAGCAGCAGGAGCATTAACACAGAGCCACGGCTCCAGGATCAAAATGTGCAGTGAATCCTGTGGATCCATTCCTTCACAGCAACAATGCCCAGAATGTTCTGTCTTGGGAATAGAAAGAGAATTATGAATGAGGCGCCTCAAAGCCCATCATTATTTGCAGTTCTCCACCAAAAGGCTGCTGTTTGTTCATTCTGGCCGTGTGTCCTGCTTGCAGTCTGTCCTGGGTACACTCTGCTGCTCTGCACCCAAAGTGCTTTCTTCCTAAATTAGCCAAGAATTCTTCATCCTTGATGGGATTGAATGCCCAAAGCTGCACATTTACAGTCTCTTCCTTGGGATGATCATAAGGATGTGGTGCTGTGCAGTGAGACAGCATTTTGCTTAGTCAAAGGCAATGAGAAGGTTTCCAAGGGCATGGAGTGACAGGACAAGGGGATTGGCTTCCAAGTGACAAAGAGGAGCTTTAGGCGGGATTTTAGGAGGAAATTCTCCCCTGTGAGGGTGGGGAGGCCCTGGCACTGGTTGCCCAGAGAAGCTGTGGCTGCCCCTGGATCCCTGGAAGTGTCCAAGGCCAGGTTGGACAGGGCTTGGAGCAGCCTGGGACAGTGGAAGGTGTCCCTGCCATGGCAGGGTTGGAACTGGATGGGCTTTAAGGTCCCTCCCAATCCAAACCTTCTGGGATTCCAGGATAAGCTGAGCGAGTGCTGTGTGGTGAGCTGTAGGTTCCCCATATCCTTTCCTTGGGAAGAATGGGGCTTTACCAGCAGTGCCTCTCTCATCCTTTCTGGGTATGGATTTAGAAATCCGTTCCCTGTTGGAGCAGGTGGGTTTGTTCTGCTGAGGGCTTCCAGGGATCTGCTGGAATGGGCTGAGGAAAGCTCTGGGCAGTGCTGCTGTTGGGGGCAGCAGCACACCCGGGGCAGCTCAGACTCCTCATCTCTGAAATTCAGCATCCCTGGTTGTTCCCCCCCGTGGCTGGTTTGCTCACCGCCTCAGACAGTTTTCATTTTGCTTCAATAAATGAAACAGCCAATGCTTCGTGTTGTACAGGAATTTGCATTTGGAAATGCAAATTCATCCACAGTAACAAAGGGAAGAAGCATTTGGGCTTCATTTAGGGAGCAGAAACTACACAGAGACCTAAAGAGAGGGGAAACAAGCCCAAATAGAAACAAACATAGATTATTTTAACTAACAATGTGATGCGATTTTTTTTCAACACAAACCATTTCATTGCCTTTCTTTTTCTTCCCGCTGATGTCCAGGATGGTTTGATATATTTGATAAGGATAAGGAGAGAAATCACTTATCTTGGAGGCAGGAACGGGCCTGAAGGAGCCGTGCAGGGCTGTTAAGAAGGGCTGGCTCAGCAGAGCTGTCTGGCCTGGCTGTGTCTGCCCATCGAGGTGTCTGCTGAGCAGGGAGCTGCCTGCTCTGAGCTTGAGCAGCATGGCCATGATGGCCAACAGCTGCCAGAGTCCTCCTGGGGCTGCAGAGCTTCCTCCCTGTTCCCAGGAACACGAGGAGGAGGCACAAGGCACTGGGTGTGCCCCGGAGTTAAATGCAAATAGAAAAATTAACGTAGAATCCCGGAAGGGTTTGGGTGGGAAGGGATCTCAAAGCTCATCCAGTTCCACCCTCTGCCATGGGCAGGGACACTTTCCACTGTCCCAAGTTGCTCCAACCCGGCCTTGGACACTTCCAGGGATGGGGCAGCCACAGCTTCTCTGGACAACCTGTGCCGGGGGCTCATCATCCTCACAGGGGAAAATTTCTTCCCAAAATCCAACCCAAACCTACCCTGATTCAGATTAACACCTTTCCCCACGTCCTGTCCCTCCATCCCTTGTCCCCAGTGCCTCTCCACCTCTCCTGGAGCCCCTTTAGGCCCTGGAAGGGGCTCTAAGCTCTCCTTGGAGCTTTCTCTTCTCCAGACATCAACATTCATCTACATAGGTGAAAATGTGGTCAGATGTTGGCCAAACATTCAGCTCCATTTGGTTCAGCTCTGCTGTTGCCACAGGTCTGTCTTTACTCAAACCATTTCAGGTTTCCAGTGAAAGCTTTGGGCTCTTCCCAGGCCTGGAGATCCCATCCACGGGGTTTGGAATTTTTGTTTGTCATAGAGGAGCAGCTCCATCCCCACCCTTTGCTGGTCCCAGCCATCTGCACTGATGGTCAGGTGAGTGGCACCAACCTCCCCGTCACTGCATCCCCACAGTGGGGTACAAACCTTTCTCAGTTCCAGTTCTCTGCTTTCAGTGAGGTTTGGGGTATTACCCAACCCTTCAGCGTCTTTGGGGAAAGACAGCTGGGAAAGGGCAAGCAAGCCTCTCCTATTTTAGTGTGCATTGCATAAGAGAAGCACAGGAAGCGGGGAGAGGAGAGATTTATCCCACACAACACTGCCAACGGAGCACAGTCTGGTAAGGGCACCCAGGGCTCGTTCCTTCCGTGCTATACATAGATCCTCCTGCCTATAATGGGAAAATTAAGGAATTTTTACAGTTTTCGGTATAAAGTATGGTTTGTTTAGCATAGCTGGTTACTGGAATGGCTGGAAAACGAGCTTTCCTTGAGTTGTGACACAGGAATATTTGTTCTGTGAATGATTGAAGGCTCTGTCCCCATTTGTTTTCCTCACGACCGTGTCCTTCTGCTGGTCCCATTTCCATTTTTAAATGAGAGCAGGGCTTGCTCATTCAAGGCAGGTTTTGTTGTTTTCCTTTTTCCTGTTTGTAATTTTCTGCTGTTACAGATCAGGTTGTAGTTGTTGGCAGTGATTCATGCAGAGAGGCAGAAGACCCAGATTTTTTGTTTAGCATTTTTCAATATGTTTGGCATTTTAATGTTCTCAAACCACTCTTTAATTTGTTACATCTTGCTCACTCGTAATGCACAGTTGGGGAGAGATTGGTACCGTAGAGAAGTTCCTGAGGGCTCCTGGGTGGAGAGCGTTAGAGACTGGAATGTTTAGGTCATTATGGAACAATTCAGAGTTTACAGAGGGCCCATTACATGCCAGGAGTTTCAAATGTGAAAAAAAAATTGTGTTTTGACTGAGCAGATTTTTTGCTAGTCTCAATTAGGTAATCATGGAATGGTTCAGGTTGGGAAAGACCTCTCAGACCATGGAGTCCAACCATTCTCTCAGCACTGCCAAGGCCACCACTAACCCGTGTCCCCAAGTGCCACACCCACACATTATTTGAACACTTCCAGGGGTGGCGACTCCACCACTTCCCTTGGTGGCTGTTCCAATGCTTGACCACCCTTTCAGAGGTGAAATTTTTCCTAGTATCCAACCCAAATTGCCAAAATTCCATTGACTGCAGCATTTGCAGTAGCTGCAAACCCGTTGTGGTGTGTAGACTGGATTTGTAGCCCTACAAATGATGTAGTACTTGCTGCTAGTAAGGAAAAGTACTTTGCGCGAGGTTAGGTAAAGGAAGGGATCCCTCCGTGAAATTGTCCAAGTTCTGTTTTATTTAAACTCTGTTTTAGCGAGGTTGATAAAAGGCAGTTGGAGGGTGAGGCAATTGGAATGAGGAGAAAAGTGCTGGAGCAGCAGGTAAACCCCATCCTGATTTATTTCTCTGCCCACAAAGGAAAATATTTAATCTGAGGGTAGACGCCAAGTCATGCCAGTCCCTTGAGAGCAGGATGAGATGAATCGTGGACAGGAACAAGGAAAGCAGAGAGACTGGAGTTTTACTCATTTACTTCTCCCCCCACCTTCACCTTACAAGTGAATCCATCTTTTTTTTCCAAACGCATCTTGCAAAATAAACCTCCCGAGCGGAAAGATCGCTGTGTGTTCGAAACGCCTTCGTAATTCCTTCCGCTTCCCCGTGCTGCCTTTCCTGTGGATCCGAGCGTGGAGCCACCGGCACCAGGATCTGCGGGAGGAATCATCTCCGCCTGACAGATGGGACTCCGAGGCACAGATGGGGCTCCCTGACTGGAGCAGGGAGGCAAAAGCCACGCGCGGCGACTCCGCCGAGCCTGGAACATCGCGTCTCTCCCGGGTCCTTCCCAGCCCCGATCCGACGCTCCTCGCACGTGTTGGGGCACAGCTAAGGCAGGAGAAGGATGAAGTCATGCCCTGATCTGGTGTGATTTCCGCTGGGAAGTGTGTGACACCTCTGGGGCGAGGTCCAGGGGCTCACGAGACATTCCAATGTCACACAGATTTTTACCTTTTTTCTCTAAGGATTTTGCTCCTCTTGTGGAACTGAAATCTGGATTATTCTCACATGGATTAAAGGAGTCTCTGCCGTCCTGCCTGATGGCTACGGAGTCTCCAGAAGGAGGTGATGGAGGTTTCCTTCAGAAATCCTTCTGAGTTCTGGCTGTGCTAGGCAAAAATTGGACTTTGTCTGTCAAATCTGTTCTGATTTTGTGGAAGGGGTGAATTTCCCAAATTTCTGCTTGTTGTCTTTTAAATGTGGGGAGCGATACCTTCCTGCCAGACTGGGAGAAAAAATGCATGATGGCTCTGAAAATCCCAGAAACTGAAGAAATAGGGGATATTTTATTAGGGTGTATCTAATTGCAGGTATTTAAAGGCAGATAAATCCCTTCTGTCTTGCGTTAGCAAACAGAAGGAGCTTGTGGACTCCCCATCCCTGGGAGTGTCCAAGGCCAGGTTGGACAGGGCTTGGAGCAGCCTGGGGTAGTGGAAGGTGTCCCTGCCCATGGCAGGGGGTGGAACTCGGCAAAGTTGATGATGAGCTTTAAAGATGGGATGAGCTTTAAGGTCCTCCCAACCCAAACCATTCTGGGATTCTGTGGTTCTGTGAAAATTTCCAGCAGGTTTAAACCCTAGCACAGGTGGCAAAAGGCAAACATTCCTGAGGGCACAGCCTTCAAAGGATCCAGGAAATGACATTGTCATCCGTGATTCTTGTCCTTTCGTTTATTTCCTTGTGGAGGTCAGGTCAGAATTCCTTGTTAAAATCCTTCCTGATGGAGAATTATTCGGTGAAGGGATTTGCGGGTGGAACGGTGTCTTGAGCAATTCCTTTTCCAGCAGGTACTGGCTGTGAGATGGGCAGGGATCTTCTCCGTGAGGGATTGCCATTCCATCCTCCTCCCTTGCAGGAGGTGTGTTTGTGCGTGCGCGAGCTCAGGAATTAAACGATTTATTTTTTTAATGCCTCGGTGTAGGAACCGCGTTAGGTAACAGCGGTTCTGGATCGTTTCACCCAACAAACGAGAAAAACTCTTTGCTCCAGAGCTGGGCTCAGCACGTCAGGATTGAGAGCTCGTTTTCTATCGGAGTTCGGAGATATTATTAAACTTTGCATGGCTGTGAATTATGTATCAGTCAGCACATTATCAAAATAGCAACATCTTGAAATACTTATTGAACAAACATGAAAGTAGCGTCTTGGATTACTTAGGAAGCATCTTTACACAGCGAGGAGAAATACAAGCTTTCTGTTTTTCGGGTAATAAAGGGCAAACAGGCTCAATAAATAGCTGCTTTTGGGAAATGGGATTTAATATTCATGGAAGTCAGCATTCTTGGGGAAAAAATATAATGAAAGAGAGAGAAAGTCTAAAAGCTCAGGGCTCTCCTCTACACAATAGCAGAAACCATCGAGGAGCCCATTTGGGATACACTGAAGTTCAGGTTTTGTCAATTCCGGGGAGGGTTTTTAGTGGCTGGAGGATGTCAGGGAGATAAAATTCACCAGGGCCTTTGGGAAATGCTCTGAGTTCATTAAATGAGATGGTGGTGAAATCAGAATATTTTAAACCTCACATTTTTAATGATTTTTATTGAGCGTTTTACACATTTTTCTTAAGCTTTTTGGTACATTTTTGTCGCAAAGGCCTTATTTGACATTCTGTGAAGATTATGAGACAATCTAATACTAAACCAAAGGGTGCCAGCATGAAGCCACACCTCAGTGAGCCCCCAGCTGAGTTCTAATGCTGTCCTAATTCCTTAACGATGCTTTTATTCCAACAACCTCCAGGTTGTCCAGGAGGAGGTCTCTGCTTCCTGGGGACTGTGCAAACACAGAGTAATAAATGTTCCCTGTCGTGCCAAAACATGTGGCTCCTGGGAAGAGGCAGGGGAAGGGTGCACGGAATGGTTGAGGTTGGAAAAACCCTCCCAGCCCATGGAGTCCAACTGTCCCCTGGCACTGCCAAGGCCACCACTGACCATGTCCCCGAGTGCCACAACCACACGGCTTTGAAGCCCCTCCAGGGATGAGGATTCCACCAGTGCCCTGGGCAGCTGGGCCAGGCCTGGACAGCCCTTTCCAGGAAGAAATTTTCCCTCATTTCCAACCTAAATCTGTCTTGGTGCAACCTGAGGCCATTTCCTCTTGTTACAGAGAAGAGACTGAATGCTGTGTAAGAGAAGGAAAGGGAGGGTATCCTCCTCTCTTGAGGGCAATGTGGATTGCCTTCCCTGGGATGCTCCAGGAGAGGCCTGTTTCAGTCCCATTCTTCAGTCTATCCCTTCTTAAAAGCGATGAAATGGATCAAATCTGCTTATAATTGCTGTTATCAAAAGCAACAATTTATATTTGTTGCAATGCCACTCGCTGCTTCGAGCAGAGTTTTACTACAGAATTTTGCTCAGCCACTGATTGTTTAAATTTACTTTTTTTTTGGAAAATAAGTGACTGATGAGACATCCTGCTCTCCCTGGATGAGTACAAATCCCGAGGTCTCTTCCAAAGCAACAGTGTGAAGGCATTCCCAGCGCTGACACCTTTCGGGATCTCCTCAGCCCTTGCACTGGTTCAGGCTGCTCTGTAAATCCCTAAAACCCTTTTGGCTGAGTGCAGGCATCCCTGAATTCCTTGGCACTGCTCCGGAGCCCGTCCGAGGGAGGAGAGCTCTCTTTGTCACTGTAATTATATCTAAGCTGAGCCTCTGCAAAACAAAGTGATGTCAGGACAAGTCCATCGCGCTTTTCCAGTAAAAGTAAATACAAGACACTTCCCTTCTTCCCTCTTTACATGCTGGAATATGCTTGGGAAAAAAAAAAAAAAAAAAATTTTGTTTTGGAGGGATTAT